>NDXB01015425.1:234506-251240 GCA_002631895.1 Agapornis roseicollis | reverse complement strand
CATCCTACAACCCCCCCCTCCCCGCCAAAGAAAAAAACAACCCAGTCCCTCAAAACCAAAAACCTTAACCTTACTCTGAAAGCGAATGTGTAAAATTCATGTAAAATATTTGAGCTTCATTGCAGGCACTTTGTCCACATAGTTTAGTCACATGCGCTCTGCTCAGGGCCTGCAGAATTACATGTGATTAAATATTACTGAAACTGTTAATAAACCATTTCAAACTGTAGCCCTGTATGATTTAACTTTAGGAAATCTCTATGTGTGACAGTATTGTATTTCATTCCTTCTTGTTTTTTCTTATACATATATGCTTTGCCATCAAGAAAAATGTTAATGTGCACTACCTCTGCCATTTATTTTAAGAAATGATGCTGCTGCCATATAAATTTATTTCCTTTTTTCAAAGCATTGATAGGACATTGTTACTTCTTTGCCTCTTTATTTAGTGTACAGATAAATTTTGTGACTTGAACAAATCAGCTGTTTGTCATACAGAATAATTGCATATTCATAGATAAGCTTTATTTCCTTTACTGCTGGAGAAGTGCTTAGATTTAGAGAGAAAAGGCATATTAAATTGATATGGAATGAATTAAATTTGCCTATCTCAAAACTGCATGCCTAACCAGAAACAGTTTAATTTCCTTGGATCTTGCAACGAGCATTAAGCTCCTTATCGAGAGTTAAAGAAAAGAATAAAGTCAATAAAACTTTTTCAGGGACACTTAAAGTTTCAGGGCAGGAGGGGTAAAGATAATAAACATTAATGAAGATATGAGGCACCAAATCAGTGGAGATAACATCTGTGGAGATAACTCTGTACTTTAGGGTGGATGATATAGCAAGAGAGGGTGGTTGTCCCAGTCTGTACTGAGATACTGCTCCCAGTTTCCTACTTGGAGTCACTCTTGTAATCTCTGGGTTTGTCTCTGAATTAACATGCCACATTCTACATAAACTAAAAAAATCATTCTGCTATGATATTATTAAGCATCTTGTATTTAATAGTATCTAACCTATTGAAACTAAGCAGCAATAACTATTTTATTCTCTGTATTGGTGTAACAAGGACTGGATAAAAGTGACTGATTTGGCACAGTTTGAGGTGGAGAGGGGGAAATCTCTTAATGTCAAGATTTCATGCAGCTTTGCTTTTGATACAGTGCTGTGAATAATGCAACACTTCTGTCCTACATTCTTTAAATAATTTCCAAAAACTGTTAGCTAAAGTCCAGAAGCTGTTTGATTGTCTGTTACCCAAATCAACTTGGAAATGGCTTTATAAAAACAGTCGGGAGGAGCAAAGGTTAGTGTTTGAAAGATAATTTAACTTTTAGCACTGATGGAAATACTACAAGAAGTTCCTTTGATAACTCAAGAATTAAAAAAAATGCCCCAAAACAGGGGAGTTTAATTTTCCCTTGCAGTGGCTTGTAGTATCCCATCAATGAAATCGCTCATAATACATATACATGAGAAGAGAAACAACTCTGTTGGGTTCAGTTTTAGTGCATTCAATCTCAAGCTACTAATAGGCTGGTTTTGCTAAGTAATCTCCAAGGTCTCAGCTTTTTAGGGCCATCATTTACCCCATTTGCAGGGCCTTGTTTTGGGGATGGAGGTTTCTCTATCTGTAGATCATTCCAGTTGACACTAATCTCAAAACAGCTTTAGGTTGCACCTATAGCCCCACTCCCAGGATTTGGAAGTCACTATGAGACCATGGTACAGCTTTTCCCAATGCTAAAAACTGACCCTTTTCTTTTCTTCCATGACATTTTTTTTTTAATATAGTGATATTTCTCAACATTATTTATTAACAAGTATCAATATAATGTATAGATTACTTTATTAACATCTCTAAAACTTGTGTATGCTGCAGTGATTTTCACCACACCGGGAAGCTTAGCATCCCTTCCAACACAGAGATTGATTAATTTGGATGCTTTTCCAGCTATCTCTGCTGGAAAAACACTGCTCGATCCCTGATTTTATTGTGTTGTTTATCCTTGTGCTTGCCAAGCATAATGTGTCAGTCAACAAGTAATACGTTGCTGCAGCTCAAGACTTAATTTTTGGTTTACTTGTGTTTGGTAGCTCAGCATCCTAAGGAGTGAGGTTTATGTCTGCATGTAGGACAATCCTCTCAAATATTTGCACTTGCTCACCATCCAGAGAGAACTTGACATGCTTCAGAAGTGGACTTGTGCAAACCTCATGAAGTTCAACAAGGCCAAGTGCAAGGTCCTGCACTCAGACTAGGGCTGTCTCTAGCACAACTAGGCTGGGTGGAGACTGGATTGAAGGCAGCCCTGAGGAGAAGGACTTGGGTCTGAAAAGCTTGACATGAGCTGGCAGGGTGCACCTGGCTCAGAAAGTCAACCATATGCTGGGCTGCATCAAAAAAACATGACCAGCAGGTTGAGGGGAGGGGATTCTCCCACTCTACAGGGCATTGATGCCCTGATGGAAGTCTGGGAAGAAAGGGAAAAGAATCTTACCAAGCTTCAAGTCTCTGAGAGTTTTCACCTTTCTTTTCTTGTGGGAATGTCAAAAACAGTATCTATAAGGACTTTGAGGTATTGTAAAAAGCCCTTTTGGATCATGGTACTGTTAATATTTCATGGACAATGTGCATCTGATGTCTCACCCAGTGATTATCTGGAAGGTACTAATATTGCCAGTATTTTTAGTCTTTATGTATTAACTCAGTTAAATGAAAGTACATTCGAAAGAGAGGAGGATAGTGAGTCTTACACCCCGGGTGAGAGAGTAAAAAAGGGAATTTATGGTCATAGAGGAAAAAAAATAAACAAAAACCACAAATACCCAACCTGTGGTATAATTTCTTAAGATGTAACTCGCCATGGTAAACATATAGGTTCTTTGTCTCCCTATAGCATAGCAAAGTGTGTATAGAACATGCCCACTGTTAAGCACCTTCCCTTTGTCTTGGCAATTAGGAGTTAAATTATTCATTGCAGCTGCTGGCCTACAGGTGATTTTTCTGTTTATCCTCCCCACCCCCCAAACTCAAACTACTAATTCTGTTTCAAAGAAGGAGTTTGTTTTATCTGTGTGTCAGGGATGGACCTAGTTATTTGCCTTGGTCTCAGCTCTGTTGAGTTATGCAGGGGTTTCAAGGTAGGGGAAAGGGGCAGAAATTTGGAGAGCCTGGGTTGAATTGAGGTTACCTTTGCATTTTTGACTCTAGCATTTTCTGAATCCTCTGTCCCTGATGTTTCTTCACCATTTGGGATTTAGTGTACTAATGCATGTATGAATCTGGGCAGTTTGAGAGACAGAAAGCAACAGATGTGATTTTTACTTGGCAACCAAAATAATGGAGAGTCTTTTTGTGTAGCTAATGTCAGAACTCAACTACATCAAATTGTTTATTGTATGTTTTGTATCCAGAGATCTAGATAGTTTTTTGCCATATTTATATTATTGCTATATGTATATAATTTTTATGATACATTGCAAATAAGTAATATTACATATGCAATACAAAATAAGTACTTAAATATTACATATATTATATATAAAAATATATATACATATTATTATAAATCAATTCATTAAGTAGTTCTCGTTTTTTCTTGCTGAAACTGTGTTTGGCTTGGGGGTGTGTTAGGCCTGAGGCTACCATTCCTCATGTCTCCCAGCATGCATTCTGGAAATTATTTCACTAGAAGCATTGATACTTTAAAAATTTATTTTAATGCATTGTGGAGGTCCAGGCACCAATGATGTGCTTCCTCCAAATGCAGACAGCTACGATTTGGCTACCTCACTGATCCCAATGCATATATGGTCATAGAGAAGCAGCACTGCCAAACTATTTGAGCAGTATGAGCAAAGAGAAATGTGTTAAATGCCACAGGCGGATGATGCTAAGCCTAAAAACTGTGTTCTTGCAGCTTGCTGTCAGTATGCAGAGAGCTTCTTGGGAGTGTGATCTCAAAGTGATGAAAGCACAGATCACAGCGCCTGTCTGCAGCCATTTCGTTAATGCTATTATAAATTTATGTAATGAGGGTTGCTTGCCACTCTTTTATCCCTCCCCCCCTTTTTTTTTCATTTTTTTTCCCAATTAAAGAATGAAGTTAGTAAGGTGCAAATGGTAAAGAAAACCAAAATTCATCTCTGTTGCTAGTGGTCCTTCTTCTGCCACAGGTCCTGATGATCTTAAAGAAAGTTTCGTTGAGTAGATTAGCCTCACAAGCCGGCTTGGGCAGAGCTGTTCTTTTTCCAGCTTCCATACAAAGATGTCAACCATCCTTCATGCTTCACATTGTGAAATCGGTATGGATCATAATTTTTTAGGATGCCTCTGTTTAATTAACAGAGTCTGAATACAATCCTGCTTTTATGCAGAACTGCATGGCAACTGTGAATAATTAATTAGCTTTCAATATATTTAATTGGTTTGGATTTTTTCTGCCTAAATAAGACTAAGGATCACTCTTACGTAAAGGAAATGAGGTCTGTGCAATTCTTTGCTGGTCCATCCTGCAAGTAACAGTATGTTCTGTCTGGACTGTAGCTGATGATAGCAGGTATTGATCTGTTTTAGAGGTACAAGCTACATTTGAGAGGGAATTAGAAATAAACAGGAAAGAGTAAAACATTTTGGTTAGGAAAGAAGTATTTTTATTATTTCATTTATCTTTTTTGGTTAAAGGTAGCACTCTGTTGACGTATATTTACCAAACAAAAATAAAGTTGTGGAAGTGCTGCATGTGGAGGACAGCAAAACAGATTCAGTCACGGACATATATGGACAGAATTTTAACTTGATTTGTACTTACATTAATTTTTCGAATGAGATTCATGAAAACATAGCTTTGTTTTTGCAGGTTAAAAAAGCTTTCTGGTTCTGCCAGGGAAAAAAGGAAAGATTAGAAAAAAGAAATGCAGTTGGAAATGATGATATGCAAGAGTACAATAAAGTACTCAGTTGCAATATCTAGAGCAATGGAATAGAATAGAGTCTTCCTCTTATGTCACTGACAAACTTTTTCTGGCCTTTAAACCTGTGGAATATGTGTCTAGTGCACACATGCTGTATTTTCCACCACAAATCACAGTTGTTCAAATAATTAACAATTTCTTCCAGTGTGAGAAACAAGGAATTTTGATCTAACTGGAAAATATCTATGCTTCTTTCAGTTTTTATCAAAGTGCAGATGAATTACCTAAAACTGATTTTAAAAAATATTAGGGGGAAAAAGAGAGAAGCATGATTATTTCTGTGTAGATGATGTGGCTGTACAGTGAGGCTTACTTTAGAAGCTGCTGTAGCACTTCATTGGGATAAATGCTCTCATTTCGATATAAGTTTTTCTTCGATTTTCTTTATTGTGGGCACTGACTGTTTAAGGACAATTGCAAACAAGCTCAAGTTATCAAAAGAGGAAAGGAGTTAAATATTCCATGCAGAAACTTGTCAGGAGCATTGTCATCCATGTGCGTATTATAATGACCATACTGATTGCTCTGTTCTGGAGTAATAGAAATAAAGAAGGCATTTCTTCATGCAGCAGTTAATAGGTCTGCAAATCGTACTGGTAGAGCGTGGTGCAGATGGAAAAAACTTTGTGGGTTGAAGAAGACACTTGAAGTGTCCCTTGTGATTGAGAAATTGAGACCTTCAATGCACGAGCAGAGCTTACGGGCTGAGAGCAAGGCCAACAAGAATCTAGCAAGCTCTTCATACAAGTAACAGAGGAATTGTTAAAAAATTATTGCTTGATGAAGTAGCTTGCAAACAAACTCAAAATTTCACACTGTGAATGATTCAGTATAACTAGAACATAATTTTTCATTCAGATTTGAGGCTGTTACTTAGTTTGAAGACAAGTCAAAGGACAACAAGACAAGTCATCTGTTAAAATTTGCAACAAAACTGAATTACCCATTTAACTCTCCCATCCTACAAAACAATCATGTGATTATTTTGATGGCTTCCATGGCCACTCTGTCCTAGTGGAACTGAAACCCAGAAAAACTAAATGAGATGACACTTATACAGGCACTATGGTGTGGGGTTTTATATCTACTTGTTCAGGATCTGGCACTTAAGGTGCATCCCACTGCACTTCTTTTGTTCAGTGTGAGCAGGACTAAAAGTCACTTTTGGGCTGGGCAATGCTGGACCTCTGCAAAGAAAAGTCAACCAAATAATGTGTTGTGTGAATAACAGGGATAGAGAAACAGAGTAGAGGAGAAACAGAAAATGGAAACTTATGAATACCCAAAATAAATGTGGGTAAATACCTAGTTAATGTGACCGTGGCTGAGGAAAATAGAATGCCACTGGTTAAAATAAAGGTGTTGGAAAGTCAAGGTGTAATCAAGTCCCTGACTGATAGGCTCCTTTTTCTCAATTTTAGTGTTTCCCTAGAAGAGTGTGGTAGCGCAGGAAACACTCGATCTGTCTGTATCAACAGAGCATCACACTTCTTCAGAAAAATAGCATAGGAGGGTTTGTAAATAGGGAAAAATTCTAAAAATATGGATATAGGCTGTAGAAGAAAAGATAGGACTATTAAGAATGTATGAGGAGATGGCAGTATCTCTGTCCCTTGCAAAATGTAGGTTTTATAATGAACATAGGGAAAAGGATCAGTATCCATATGACTGTGACTTTGAATGAGTTGAACATTATGTGCCCTGGTGAAGGGGGGAAGAGGGGATGTGTGAAAGGGCATGGATGAGCAAATGACTTGACACACCAGAAAAATCCTCACCTGTACAAAGATTGCTGAGTTTGGGTCCCTGCAGACCTATGCTAAGATTTGGCTGCATTTAACTGGCAAAAAAAAAATAAGATTTTGATTAAAAATAGCAGGATTTGTGTTAAGAATCTCCTCTGAATGCCAATTTTCCTTTTCTAGTTTACTTGGGCTCCTTGCTGCTGGTAGGTAAGCTGTGCTTTGAACCATTGGCATCAATGGGTAATAGAGGTTGATTCACTCTTCAACAAACCCACTAGTCAAGCCAGGAAATCCTTCTCTGCCTCATGGTAAAGGCAGATGAGGGTTTAGGCTGATGCTGCTGGGCAGAAGTGGGGAGAACCTGTGGGATAGCACCTCTGCCTTTGGCTTAGGCAGCTTAGCATGTATGAAAGCTCTGCTCTGTGTAAAGGGCAGAGACTATTT
Source organism: Agapornis roseicollis (assembly GCA_002631895.1). Classification (NCBI taxonomy): domain Eukaryota; kingdom Metazoa; phylum Chordata; class Aves; order Psittaciformes; family Psittacidae; genus Agapornis; species Agapornis roseicollis. The sequence continues at coordinate 244,071 of NDXB01015425.1, read as the reverse complement.
AATGGCAATGATGAAACAATGGTTAAAACCATTGTAAACAAAAGTACCTTAAACCCTGGGTGTGAATATTTTTGTGTACAACTAGGGAGATCTTTCAGTCCTGGAAGTAATTATCTTTTTGCTTTCTTTATGTGTTCTATTTATTGTAGGAATATTTTCTTTAGGAATAGCTTAATATTTCTACTGAGAGAAGCCTTGATAAAATGTGTTAAAGATCAGTTTGGACTTTTTTTGAGATTTGTTCATAATTCTCGGGATCTCTTGCTGCTTCATACCTCATTCCTGAGCTGCAGAGGACCTACAAGGTCTTGTGGGCATTGGCATTGTTGGGTTTGCTGTGCCTCCAGTTCAGCAAGAAATGCTTTCTTGTTCCTGATGAACCCTGTCTTCTACCAAGGCCTTGGCTAAGTCCACTCTTGGCTTTTAAAACCTTAGCTTTTCTCCCAAAAAATCTGTGTAATGAACCCTCATGAAGCCATTTCCCTAAATTCCAGCTGCTCAGCATGACAAGAGCTTCCAGTCTTTTCACAGTGGGACCTGTTCTGTGTTTTCAGTGGGTACAGCCAATGACTAATGACTTCTGCTTGTAGAGGGCTTCTGTCAGATACAGTTTGTAATCATGGAATTGTGTTCTCTCTTTAACTGATTTTAACAAAATTTATTTTTAAATATCTCTATGAAGTAGCTTGCATTTACACTGAAAATTCCAGTGGCTTCAGAGGGATCTTTTTCTGGAAGCTTTCCACAGGGAGCCAGATTTCTCTGGAGAGAGTAGGAGTTTATTATTACCTAATTTACTACCAGAAGTATGGCTGCCCTTTTCTCTGTGCTTATTTCCTAAACCGCAAACATGGGATCTGGGTTGGTTTGGGTTTTTTTTCCAGTGCAGATTGTAAAATCCACAGAAGCTAGGTGAAAGCATCCAGCTGGAGAATTGCATCCATGGCCATCTGATATGAAAGCATGTGATTATATATGTATTAATGTAAATCTCCACAAGAATCCCAAAGGATACTCAGAACAGTAGGAGTCTGGAGTTGTAAAGAGAAATTTTCTCAGCTGCTAACACAGCAAAGTAGCTTTCCATGCTGTTGTGGAGCCACCTGGAGAAGCTGTAGACTGCTCATTATCTATCCTGTCTGTTCAACAGAATCCCAGGAATGAAGGTGCAAAAGCCATTGACAGAGGCTGTATTCTCAAGTGCAGTATGTCTATTGTGATATTTTTTTTTTAATGTATCCTCCAAAAGAGTTTTATAGTTGCCTGTTTTTTTCATCTGCATCTCAGGTAGCATCATCTTTTCCAGGTTATTACACTGTCTCCCTGTTTTAGGCATTTATCATTAATAAACACCTCTCAGCCAGATCAGTGTGTAGAGAAAGCCACTCCAGCAATGACGTGGTCGCCTTCAGGGCATATGGCAAAGGCAATGTCATGCAGTGTTTTTCAGCAGAACAGAAAAAAAAATCATTGAAATGCTACTTTGAGCTCCAGTATTACAGAATCACAGAATCCTGAGGGTTGGAAGAGACCTCGAAAGATCATCTAGTCCAACCCCCCTGCAAGAGCAGGGTAACCTAAATTACATCACACAGAAACTTATCCAGGCAGGCCTTGAATATCTCCAACGTATTCTATTATTATTTTCAGTAAAAGTAAGTTGAGCAGATTTTAAGTGTGCTATGGTAAGTCACCAATAAGATGCTAGTTTATAACCCCTGACCCCACCCCACTCCCAGAGGGATGGGGAAGAGAATGGAAAGAACGTAACTCCCACAGATTGATATAAGAACAGTCCAGTAACTAAGGTATAACACAAAACCACTGCTGCTACCACCAATAATGATAATGATAAGGGAAATAACAAGGGAAGAGAATACAACCGCTCACCACCCGCTGACCGATACCCAGCCCAACCCCAGCAGTGATCTAGCCCTTCCAGGTAAGTGCCCCCAGTTTATATGTGGGGCATGATGTGCTGTGGTATGGAATACCCCTTTGGCTAGTTTGGGTCAGGTGTGCTGTCTCTGCTTCCTCCTGGCTTCTCGTGCCCCTCCTTACTGGCAGAGCATGGGAAACCAAAAAGTCCTTGATTGGAGTAAACATTACTGAGCAACAACTAAAAATATCAATGTTATCAGTGTTGTTCCCAGGCTGAAAGTCAAAACCACAGCAGTGCACCAGCTACTAAGAAGGAGAAAAATGACTGTTGCTGCTGGACCCAGGGCAATCTTTACACTCTCTGTATGTGGATTCTTCAGACAGTCTGTCACAGGTATAAAAGAAAGAAAAAAGAAAAAACCAAACAAAAAACCCCGAACAACATGAAATTGTTTTCTGTTTGATAATCCTAGATGTTTTCCAAGTTTTCATAGATGTGAAAACAAGCTCTAAGTAAATACACAGTTTATCATTTTCAGTGGCAGGTTTGCATATTCTTCTTTCAGAAACTTGCAAGATGGATATGATTTTTTTTGCAGCACATGAGGCAACACGGAGGTCACAGCATACAACTCGGGAGATCCAAGTAAATGTCTCCTCTGTGATCCAGCCATGTGCTTGATTTTCCTGCTTCCATTAGTTTACTATTTCTAGTTTTAAAAGGCTTTGCAGCATATATGCAGGCAAAGCACATGGATTCTGTTTTTCTATGGATTTTATATGCTGCTTTTGCCTGCAGCCAGGTTAAAGCCAATGGGTTGGTGGCTGCCCTTCACTTCTTCTATTAAACAAATACAGTATATTAATTTCAAATTAAAATATAATTCAGATTTGATTTCCTCTGCAGCCAGTGTGGCTCAACTCCAGTCTCTTCCCAGCAGCACCCTGAGCCAAGGCTGCTTCTGTTCTTGGGACATGGGCAATTATTCTGGGCCAAAACCACTTCAGAGATATTTCCTGTTCCGAGTAAGTTTAAAATTGAGCTAGAAAATCTCTATCAGACATTAGATAGAAATACTCTTTCTAAATGTCCATTTGTTTCTGGTGATATGAGCATCAGCAGCAAGGTATGGCACCATCTTGCTTCAACGGTATGGGCAGGGTACAGATTTGTGTAACAAATTATGCATTTTAAATAATATTAATAATGCTTTGATTACTAATTTTAAGAGAAAACAAATCTTTATAATGTTAAAGAAGTAGATCTATGAAAAAACTCCACATGAACATCTGCGACAGTCTTAGTTCCTCCTGCATCAGCCACCTAAGCTCAGGACTAGCTTCCTGGTTTGCATGGAGCATCTCTTGGGCTTGATATTAGAATTAAAAAGCATTTCTGACAGCCTGAGCTCTTTCAGCCACCTAGTGATTTATGGGATAGATCTCCCTGTTGATGAGGCACTTGCTTAGTGCCATGGTGTTGTGCAGGCATGGGAGAAAATGGGGTTGAAGGCTTTGCTGTGCTGTCTTTGTGGGAAGCTCCTGAGTGAGAGCTTGCCTCTCTGTGGTCTGCTAAACATCTCCTTTTGTGAGTTTATTTTAATAGTAGTTTCCAAAAATATCTAATTTTAACCCACATGTTGCTAGTTAAATACATACATACATACATGCATACAAACATACATACATACCTATATCAGCTAGTTTTGGTGGCAATGAACCAAAGAAACAAAATCCAACCTTGTGCTTGCTTGATAGTATTCCATAAATGGTCTGGGACAAAAAAAGTGAATTGTTTCTGAAAAAGCTCCTTTTATCTGCAAGGCACAGAGAGTGCGCTTTTATCTTTAAAAGCAGACAAATATAATTACCAATTATATTTTTTTTAAAAATTAATTAGCTTGATGGGTGTTTTCCCTTTGATTCAAACTTTATTTCATCCGGTTTCTCCTATACCATTGCTCACAGTGACACCTACTGGCATTTTAAACAAGGCTGGCTTGCAGGCTGTAGCCTCATAAGCAAGTCATGCCGAGGATCAATTAGGAAAAGTGAAAAGAACAGCAAATGTGGTCGTGGAAATGCCTGTGGCCACCCAACAAATGGCCACCAAGCTTTGCATGCTGGCTCTCTGCTCTGAACTTCGAGTCTTCCTGCACCAGCTGAAGAAGACCCTCTAACAATGGAGCTGGTCATTAAATGCCAGCTTGTGCTAGGCAAAAGATCAGGCATTAAAATGGGGAGATCCTTCTTCCTTTCCCACCCTTGGTGGCTTCTCAAAATACACCCCAGCTGGGAGGTGTTTCTTTTTTCGTGGAGTTTATTTTCCTTGGGAAATGGACTTGCTCATACTCACCTGAGTAAGTTTAATTTTTGTGCCTGTATATTGTTAAACATTCAATTAAAGTCTTGAATATATTTAAACTAACTTCTTATTTCCCACTGTTGGTGCAGTATGTGTAGTATCTCTGAGTTGTAATAATAGTAATTGAAAAATGTCTTCATAATAGCAGAAAGCCATTTCACCCTTAATCCATGAATTATTAGGCATTGGGTATTTTAATAGATAACCATAAGACCAAGCCACTGGAGGAAGGGAGAATGACATTAGAAGTGGAGTTACTGATGTGGTAAAATTGAAATGGCCTTATTTCCATACTGCACATAATGCAGCAAAACACCATTTGAGATAAGTTTTCCTATTTACATTTTTAATACCTTGTGGCTTTCTGTCCATATTAATAGGAATTTACCATGAAGCTTCCCAATATAGAATTTCTTACCATCATAGCACAGGGATCTGATTCTGTGAGCCAGATTAGACTCATGAGAGGACATAAGGCTATAATACACAATTGTGGGGCTACAGTAAGTTTACAGTAAGTTTATGGCTAAATCCTAATTTCATGCTGGTTTTTGGTGGAAATTGAATCTCTTTCTAGAGGAGAAGCTTTTTGATCTGGCTGTTTATGGGCTGACAGTTTAGATGAATGTGGTTTTGGTTTGGGCTTTTTGTGTTTCTGAGGATTAGCTGCTTCATATAGTGACCCTATATGAAATTCAAAAATGTGCTCCTAATTTTCAGAGCTTCCAAGGGGTTGAGCACAGCTTGGAACTTCTGCCTCTCATTTGTAGCCTTCAGGAAGTATGGAAATAACAGCATGTGACTATATTTGAGGGACATATACAAGTTTTTGGGTATATGGCTTTAGACCCTGTAGTAGTAGAACAGGGATGAAACTCAACACCTCAAAACATTGTCACAAGAGGTCATTGAAAGTTGTGTAACTTTGATAGACCATCCCTGAAACAGATCTGTCTTTGGTACCTTTTTTGGAGCATCCCCATAATAGATCCATCTTCATCTTGAAGGACAGGTTGGACTGGGATGTGCTCTGGAACCTGCTGGTTGCTGGCAGATACTTGCCTGGATTGTGGAGTGGCACCGGTGCCATGCCAGTTGATAGTGGGCATTTGGAATGAAATCAAGATGAGGGCTTCTGTCAAAAAATTCTCATGATCAAAATGCATAGAAATTAAGTATTCTAGGCAAATTGGCATCTAAAATGTGTATTTGGATAAGAAAATGTATATTTTTTCCAAGATTTCAAAAGAAAATACAAAAAAAAATATAGTTGTATATGATTTTAGACTGTTCATAACACTATTGCTGTAGTGTATGGTAAGGTATATTTAACCTGACCTTTCTGATCCTGGAGGTAGATTCCAGGTTCGTATAGTCTCTAGTACAATTTTAAGCAGCTTAATAAGCTCTTTGGGCAACCTGAATTGCTGGCATAGCCCATAGCCTATGCATGATACAGCATGAGGAAATGGGACGGACATAATTTAATTCTGAGATGTTCTCTCTTCGGTTGTTTTGCCTCCCTTGCTTGTGAGGGGTTTGGAAAGGTGAAGGCAAATGACTGCTCCTGTAAAACATGCCCACCAAGAGCTTCAGATGGGATGTACAGGTTTTCTTCACACCACTGAAAGTCAGCTCAGGTCACTCATTTGTTGCTTTTTATCAAGTGGAAATAATAAAGATATTCAGACCTAACTTGCCAGCATGGCAGAAAAACTAATTCTATTCTGAGGGATGGTGAAAAAGTCAGCTATTTTTGTCTGAATTTTTTTTTTTTTTTTTGTATAGAATTACTTGTAGTCAGATCTCAGAGATGCATTGGACAAGAAAAACACTCAGTTTTGTGATGGGTAAATGCTCATTGTCTCTGCTATTACACACCAGATGGAAGGTGAAGGGTCAGAGCACACTGGATTGGGTTAGCACCTCCCCGAAGCCTCCTGCTAGGTGCACTAAAGAGCACTTTGGTCTCCTTCTCGAGTCATTCGATTCTCCATCAGCAGTGGGCAGCTTTGGTAACAGATGCTTAGCATCATAAATTAAATATTAGCTGCTATCCTGCTGCCATATGCTCAGGGGTCATAGCACAGGGAGGCTGCTTCAGTGTTCACCATCGAATTTTGCCCAGTTGGGTCCCAATGCACAGCTGGGGTGTCAGGAAGTCACCTGACCTCAGCACAGCTCACTGCATGTTTGCGTATTCCCAAAAGGAGGGTAACACACCCCCACTCACCTCAAACCCCAGCTATATGTTGGGAAGGGCTGAAAGTCTGCTTCCTGCCCAACCACAGGCTTTTGGGGATCAACTGAGTCTGTCTTTGATTCTGAAAGTCATGGAAAACAGGCAAGAAGGGATCTCTTGCTCAAGATCTGTGTCCTTCAGATGCCTTTTGTCCATTCATTATTACGCTTGTGCTGAAAAAATAAGACTCTAAGTATCCCAGAATTAACATAAAATGAAAATAACTGACTATCAGTAGTTCAGAGAAAAGATGAGTGCAAAAAATAGCTTATTGCTGGGAATGCTTATGATACTGCTGCAATGGAAAATGCTGATGTCCTAAATCAGGGCATCAGTGGAACAGATGTGCTCTCCTCCTCCTGTCCCCTTTGATTTCTGTCCACCATAAGAGACTGTGAAATGAGAAGAATAGGTTTATGTTCTTCTTTTACCAGGATGAAGGTTTTCCTTGGCTGTGTAGGAGTGGGTTTTATTAACTGCAGTGATGGGTGAGCCCATCTCTGTTACAGTAAGACTTGATCCCATGCTTGTCCACTTGTAAATGCAAATTGCCATTTTCCAAATTCATCACAGAGAAAGCCACAAAAGATATAATTCTCTGTGTCTGGAGTTAAAAAAAACCCTAATGAAGTAATATCTGGATTGATGTTCTGTCCTTACCTGGTCAACACAGTGTCAGCTGTGTCACTACTACATCTTGTGCCAAATATCTGACGTAGATCACATTTCCCAATGTTGGTCTTTTTTTTTTTTTTCATGGCTAATAGTAAGATATACTCAAAAAAAGCTGCTTTAAAGCGCAAAATAGATGGGGTCATTTAAATATTGATATGCCTGGTCATTGCACGAGAGACTGATGAAGGTGTTACTGTTGGAGAGTTAATTCTTGTCATGCTACATCTTTTAGTAATATAAATGTTCACCATGTTCTGAATTCATAATGTGTTTGGGTTTTTTCATTTCTTACAGCTTTGTGTTTTGTTACTAGTTGTGCAAAAGCCCCGAATAAGTTGTAGGCAGCAGAAAGATCCAATAAAATTTTCTTTTTAACAGCTTCATAGCAAAGTTTAAATTTGCATGGCTGGAGTTGCATGAGCATATTTTAACAGTAATAAATCTACATTAACAGTAATAAATACTGAATTCTGTGTTTAGGGGAGGATATTTTGCATTTCTGCATTAAATCTGGAATTGGCAAGTTCTGTTGTCAAGAAGACAGTTACAGTTACAACCCAGGTTAGGGTGTGTGGCTCAAGGCAGCTTCCATTTCCATTGAGAAAAGTTGTTATTGTTATTTAAAATAATTGAGGGTTTGGGTTTTCCCATTTCATTGCACACTCAGAGGGAAAATTTATTTGTTGCTTTAATAATTATATTTCAAACAAACATTTCATCTTGGTTACTTCAGTGTAATTCACTTCCAATTACTTGTAATCCAGAGTGCTTGTTGGCAAGCTGGGAGTGGAGTCAGTTTGTATGCATACAGGCTGATAAAGCTCTGTGGTTGGGGTTCTTTTTCCCTCTGTGCAGTTAATGAGAGAAATAAAAAAGGAGAGTATCTTCTAGTAACAGTCAAAATCCATGGAGGTATAAAAGAGAGTATAAGCAGTGATAGTGTTTAATTCATCTGGTGTTATAAGGTTCACGTGTTAAGGCAGAACTGGTTGTCACTTACACAAACCCCCAAAGAAGTTGCCAAACCGGAAGCAACTGGTGAATTCAGGTGTTTGAAAAAGTACCTGTTTCAGTAAAACTCTGTAGAGACTGGCTAAACCAAATGCTTTTCATGATTTTGCTTCCAGTGAATTAAGTTTCTAATGACAATTTAAAGAGGTGTGTTTGCATATGGAAAGGTAGAGTCTCCTCTTTGATTCAGAGCACAAAAAGAAAATACATTTCATCACAGGTTACTTGAAAACTGGGTGAATATATTTAATTAATAAGCTTTTTTATTCCTCATGATAGGTTAGAAAATTAGTTTGGATCCTTATAGCAATTCAAATAATTTGTCTGAATAAGCATACAAAATTTGGAGCAAATTAAGAAACATAAATTAAACAAATATGTTGATTCACATTGTTTGCTTCCAGTTTCATTTTTTTTCAAGGAATTGATTGCCATTTTAATAGTTGTGAAACCAGTCTTTGGATTTATAGGGTAAAATTAGTGTTACACACACACTCTTCCGTTATAAAGAGAAAAACAAGTCAGAGCTATTCAGGAAAGAAGGAGAGAAGAGCAGCTACTTTTCTTGAATTTCAGTGAAATCCAATTTAAATCCCTTATACTTAAGTTGCTTGTGGTTGGAGAATCATTTTATGGTGCAGTAATGTAGTGTGATATTTTTTCTGATGTATTTCCTCAAAACAAAGGTGTCAAAGTCAATATGCTGTTGTATTGATGAGGGAGACCTTTTAATCTCTGTATTTAAAAAACAAAGCCCTTTTCCCATCCAGAGCACTCTATTAAAATGAAACAATCTGAATCACAGCAATGCGTTAATGTTTGAAGTAGGCTGGAAATGTTGTGGGGCAGGGGTTGCTTAGGTAGAGATTTCAATCCTACAAAATTTTATACTCAAAGTTAAATGTGTGTGACTGGTCATGGGCATGCAAACTTTTTTCTCCTGTTAATACTTCCAATTGGCAGCTTGTTTCCTCCCTCCCCAGGGTCAGCACTAACCCCATGCAACTTGCTATGTGTATGTAGATGCATATTTTTTTAATTGTGTGGGGTTTTTTTTCTTAATTTTACTTGATTTTACTGCTTGCTAATTTTTAGTCAGCGTAATTGATTAGGTAATTCCACTCTGTTGCCTAGGTAACCTGTTTCTAATTACCTATCACTGAGTTAATTCTCCACATTACATGTTTATGGTTATCTATGAATCAATTTGTTTTTCAGCTAGCAAGAAAAGTGTTGGTTTTTCTACTGCAGTTCATTGACAGCTTGATCTGTGGCCTAATACCACTATCAACTTTCACTAGACTTACTTGCTGTCTCTCATTATCACCATCATCTCTTATGTGAGAAATCCTATTTTTTTTTTTTTTTTCCACATTGGTCCCTTTTTTGTT
>NDXB01015425.1:191559-234421 GCA_002631895.1 Agapornis roseicollis | reverse complement strand
TGTGAGAAATCCTTTTTTTTTTTTTTTTTCCACATTGGTTCCTCTTTTGTCTTCCTGAGCAACCCTTTTTGATAAACCTCCTTAGCCTGTCCCAGTGTGCTGCTCTCATCCACCTGTATCATCTCTGTGCTCTCTTAATTCTTGAAGTACCACTCCTTCAGTTCTTCCTCCTTGTCTTTGAGGTTTGTCTTGACTTTTTACCCTTTTCATCTCCATCTGGTATCTCTTTAAACTTTCCAGCTTTTTCAGCATCCTTTCCATCCTCCATTTCTCATCCTTCTGAAATTCCTGTGTCAGAAGATTGTCCTGTCCTTTAATCTACTTTTATTTCTCTTTTCCTGTTTCTTTGCACTTAAGGAAATGAAGCTTTCCACCCCTGACAACACTTCTGCAGTTGATCTCTTCTGGTGGCCTCTTGTGATACCAAATGAATGTGTGGTAGAAGGGCTGAGTTTCCTTCTCTGATCCCCTCATCCTTCCTTTTGCCCTTTCTTATCCTTTGAGAATCTTTACATGTGGTCTTTCTTCAAGAGCATCAGGTTTTCCATTCATTTTTTTCACGAGCTACTTTGTCTTTCTCCTTATATTTTCACATCAATGTTTGCTATGTATGTGGATAGACAACCTGTTTTCAGTGGCTGAACATGCAAAAATTGGTGTTTCTTAGCTTCCTGTGTTTTCCTACAAGTTTCCCTTATTAAATGATGTTGGGCTGCAGGCAACATCTTGAGCATCTCTTGTACCTCTGTTCTAGGTGCTCATAGTTAAGGAGGTCGTCATTGACCTGGCGATGGGGGGCAGCAGGGACAGAGCCAGGCTCCTGCACCAGCTGGTCTCAGCATTTTACAAACTGATCTATTTTCCAGACAGAAACAGAGAAACACACATTTGCCTCAGCAATGTGGAGAAGTAACTGAGAATGGTCACCTCCTGGGCCGTTTGCAACTTAGGAAGCCTGACTGCTCTCCAAAAACAGTTGTCCGGTTGCATTGCAGTAACGATGGAACAAGAGTTAAAATGTGGTTTATAATGTCTTGTGTCTACTTTTAGACCAAATTAAGACAGGAAATTTCTTACACAATAATGCATTAAAATAAATAATGTGGAGTTTTTTTAGATTCATGTTATTCCTCTTTCTCCCTTAAAAGTGCATGATGCATTTAGGAATCAAAACTGTGTATCAGGTCTTCATTACAAACCTTAATGGACTTATCCAGTCCAAATCATCCTGGCTCACAGTCTCATCATCTGCTTCATATTCTGCAACATCCTTTAGTCTTAGAGTTGGCTGTATAAAAATCTTTGAAGCTCAACAAATCTTCATCTACAAAAGACAGTTTCTGTCATTCAGTCCCATGGGCATTCAAGAGTCCCTGAATATGCTCAGATTTGCTTTAAACTGTTGGTTTTGAGAGTGGGCTGGGAATGAACCTTGGAGGTGACAGCAAGGCTTGGCTCCTGCCTGAGAATTTTTTAGTCATGTCAGATTAGAAGGTTCCAGTAAAGGAAGAGTTGAGTGACTGTTATGATTATGTAGGAGAGGGCAGAGGAGGCTCCTTTCACTGCAGGACTCCTTGCTGACTTTTGAGGATTATGAAAAAGAGAAGCCTCAGTAGAAAATTGTTGTTTGAAAAAGGCATAGGGGTGCAGAAAAGGTATTTCCTTCTGTAACAGTGCTGCCACCACCTTGGGTTGTGAGAAAGGTGCTCATGAGTGAGGAAAGGAAAGGGCCAAAAGCTCTTTCTGTCTGGTGCATGTCTTTTCTTTTGAACACAGGAAACTGAGCCACAATTTGCCAAATATGGTCCCTTATACATTGTGCTACCTTTTATGTATATGTGAAAATTGCACTTGCTGACCACTGGATTGGCATCCACTGGAATCTAAAAGAAAGATGATAAAATCAGAGCAAAAAGACAGTGTTGTGTTTTTCATTGCTAGAAGATATTACTATACTGAAGTTTATCCGTGCTTCATGCCCTTTTCTTAGTATTGCCTGGTTCAGGGGACTTCTTTGGTGAGGCATGTTTGTTTAGTGTCAAACCTAAGAAATCTTGTTTCTGTATCTCACAAAATTTACAAGTTACAAGTGGTCCTATTTATCTGCTGTTTATTACCATGTGGAGAGCTATTTTAAGGTTGGATGTTCTGGTGTTAGGACCTTACACCTTTCATGGTGTAAAAGGAAACCAAACTGTGTGCTCTTGGTCATTGAAATGCCAAAGGTGTGGCACTACTGCTTCTTTCCATGAGAGAAGTCAACTTCAGGAAGCTCCTGAATGATCACATCAGTCATATTTACAGGTCAATGCAAAAGTCTTGGATTCATGGTGAAAATTCAACCTTTGTTTCAGGACCAGCAGTTTCACCTAAAGGAACCATCAGAGCTTAGATCAGAGTTGGAAAAATTGCAGTTTGGAGATTGTCTTTTGCTCTGAACTGAGTACATTGAGTTTTTCTTTTCCACAATTTCCATTTTTATATCTCCATTGCATGTCTTGCCCTGTCCCCAGCAGCGTTGGTGTGTACCACCCAGCAGCAAATGTGGGAGAGGATCAGTTCCAGTTCAGTTCATGGATGCTTTGTGTATCTGTAGGACACTGAAACTGGGGGAGGTTTTGAGAAAAATGAAGAGAAGAATGCTGCGAGTCTCATCTCCATCCCTACTCTTGTTGCATGTTCCTTTCCCACTGCTTTTCTGCACAGTGAAACTCAGATTCATGAAACAGTAGTGCCAAACCCCAAGAGAAACAATCAGGAAATTAAAGCAATCATTTAAATGAAGATCTTCAAATTTGGTACATTTATTGCATCTTCAATTTCAGAAACAGCAGGAGTTTGTTACAGGACTGCTGTTTAATTTGTTTCTTCTTGTACCCAGTAGAGTAGGTGTAGGTTGTGCTTGCTTTTGCTTAAACAAAATAATTGTTGACTGTACCTCTTTGACTGCTCCCTTACATCCTGTTATATTCCTTTCATTTAGAGAATCAAGGTGGACAAGTTTTCAGAAGCACATATTATATCTTGATATTAGGAGATACGCCACCAACTTTTTTCAGTCTAAGGAAAAAGCATTTCTTCGCAGACCAGTTCCTTCTTTTGTTTGCTTTGTAGCTTGTTTTTTTACCAGCTCCTCACCTCCTGTCTCAAAAGGATGTAAAGACAAACTTCAGTCAAGGACAGATAAATTCAGCATTTGGAGTGATTTGTATTATTCTGTAGACTAGACCTGAGTGTCCACACAGGAAGTCTTTTTAGGTGCATTAAGACTATTGCTGTTCAGGGAATGCTTTGGCAGGAATTAGAAGCAACCTGTAAACTGCAGAAGACACCACAGTTGGATGCTCAGACCATCCAAAACCTGCCTAGGGACATTTTTATTTCTCATTGCTGTCACAGTCCACTAAGAAGCCACAGCTCAATACAAATAAAATGTTTACCACAAGGCTTTACTAAGGCAACACTGTCCTATAACTATTACAAAACAACCTTGACTTTAAAATATGTATTCAAATATGTAATTTGAATTCAAATAGCTTAATTTTTAAGAAGGAAGAATAAGTTTGTAATACATTAGTGAGAAAAAGAAAACTTTGCTGAAGATTACAGCTCAATTAGAGCCAACTGAATCTGAAATAGGGGGTTGCAACTCCAGGTTGCAATAGGGTCATCCACAGGTTTCCAGCTCAAGTTCAGAACTGTTTGGGGTGGTGAACGTGTGCTAGTAATGTACTAATTCCTGTAATAATGTACTAATTCCTGCTGTGATGCCCCACTATCAGCTAGTTTGTGCTGCCTTATCCCCCAGTGTATGGTGGAAGGTGAACTGTTTAGCAACATCCCCCGTCTTTTTGGTTTACCCTTCCTCATTGGCTTTTCCAACCCTGTGTTCCATAATGATGTTGAATTAAGAGGCATGAGTTAATCCTCAATTCCCATCAACCATCCACCTTTCTCATATTTTAATTTCCCAATTGTTTAACTTTAACTAAGCTGCTGTTTAGAGGGCTATTGAGACATCTTGAGTGTAAAAAACTCAAGACCTACCCGCTGTGCTTTAATTCAAGGGATAAATAGGGAGAGGACCACAGTATAATAATTTTGCCCTTGGCTATTTCAAGGAGCAACATTTTGAGAGAATTCATGGGAGTGAGACACAATAAAACCAGGGAAATGAAGTTTCATGATTTCTAAGGAATTCACTGCAGAAGACCAATAGCAATCTGCTTAGTTTGAAACGTTTTTCAGCAATTAAACATTTTTTTGAATTCTATTTTGTTGGCATTGCTGTTGTCATTTAGGACTTGAGAAAATGTTTAACAGAAAGCCCAGAACAGAAACAAAAGTATTTTGAAAGCTGCTTATATTTGGGGGTTTGCTGGTGGTTCTGTGAATATTTTTTTTTAAACTGCCAGCAAAATAACATCCCATTATAGGGGAGAGGGGTTATACATCGGGCACTGTCATCAAACCCAGGTTACCCTCACTGGTTTATGTGGTATAAACTGGCTGCAGGGAGTGAAACTCCATTTCAAAGTCACCTTTGTGTTTCTGCTCCCCTGACACGACCTTTGGCAGGGTTTTGGCCTCTCAGCACCACAGCTGGCATGGGTTACATAGCAGTCCAAACACATGATCTATTTTCCACTTTTTTCCAAATGTTCTGAGTATAAACATAGAAGTCAAAGGCATCCAGCTGGAGGAAAGTTTTAACCACTGGTTTGGTCTCCAGCATTATTTTTTCTTTATGAAGCCTGTGTCAACACTTGGTCGAGCTTTAAATTGTCTCAGTTTTTGATGGTGGTCAGGAACAGAAGCTCCAATTGAAGTTGGTGACTGACAGAGTAGTGTCGGTGGGGTAAAGCTGTTACTCAAACATGGGTGTCTGAAGTTGCAAGGCTTGTAGTGTCTCTGTGTGGTGTACGAGGTGTGTTGTGGAGAAGGACGTCATCAGAAAATGGTGGCATGCAAGGAGTGCCAAAAGCATGGCAAAGAATCTGAAGCTGTTGTGGTTGGCATAGATGATGGTGCCGCAAAGTTGTGTTTGATGAATTTAAGGGAAATTTGAGTTTATGTAATATGTATGTGACTTTCTCTTGGTTATAAAGCTAATGAGAGTTTTCTCACTCTCTGTCCTCTCCCCCCACACACATCCCTCCAATACATTCTTTCTGTAAATATGATGTAATGCTGTGGCTTTGAGTTGAGAGTTTGCTGGAAACACTTGGAACCTTTATTTTACAAATATTAAATGCTTATAGGACTTAAACCTTATATATGACATACTGAAATCAAAGCCATGAATATTAATGGAAGAACTAAAACTTTCTTTTTAAGGAAACCTTCAATTTTCATTTTGGATGTGTTGCATGTCCCAAAAAAAGCAGAAGAAAAACAGGACACATTTTTTGTCACTTATTTTTATTTTATCACTTCTTTTCTTAGAAAGAAACTTCTTATTGGAGCACTTAACTATGCTCTGATAAAGGCATGAGCATTTGGATTGCAAGCTTGGCTCGAAGTCTTCATCACCATGGGCATCCCTGCATTGCTAAGGATGCACTCCTTTACTCGGTTAGACTGGGAAAATTTTGTATTATGTAGGAAAATGGGGTACTAGGGGACTGGGAATTTATTCAAAAGGTGATAAAAGCTATTCATTCCATAGTGAAATACTGTAAGGGCCTGGTACTACTTGTAGAACAACAATGTAGTAAATGCCCTAGTGTTCATAATTCACTGGACCGAGCCTTTATCCCAAAGCTTATAAAATATATGTTTGTGACTTTCTGTTATGTGGGTATTCTCAGCAGTAATTTCTTTGCTTTATCTTTGCTGTTTTCTTGAGTGCAAACTTTCTCAGACTTTGATGCCAAACTGGGACCTTGATGCCTTAGATGATAATCTTTCTTTCCCCCTGCACACACAAGACCTTTGTAACTATTAGCTTTGCTGCCTGGTTATTTTGACCTTGGCAGGTCATACAGCTGTATTTCTGCAGCCTGCATTTCTAGTTGGGTTTTCTCTGTTCCATTTTTACACCTTATTTCAGCTCTGGTTTTCAGCTGGAGAGAAAAAAAATGTAAGAATGGTAATACAGTCTGGTCAACTCTTCCATCTAGGAGTTAATTTCTGTATTTTGTTTTGATTTGTTGAGTCCTGAAGGAGCTATGTCTTAAGATGTATGCTAAAAAACCTATGTGATGTTTAGTTTTCAGTGAAATCTGAGATATTAAATTACCTTTCATCACTGAACTTTAATATTGCCTCTGAAAATACAGTATTCTCTCCACAGTCCCTTTCTCTTGGGAGGAAAGTCTAAAATTGAAAGCATTCAAGTTCTAAGCCAAAGTCTGGGGTGTTAAACTAGTTTTATAAATTTTTATTTATTTACAACTGCAAAATATTTATTGCCCATTTAAAAGGCATTCTGGAAATGTCTTGACCAGTATATACAGGGCTTTAGAGCTAGAATTGAAGAAGATGCCAAAACTCATTGTTCTTTTTATCAGAAGGATCTCCCTTCAACAGAGTCTGGCTTCCAAAAGCTTGTTACCTTATACGTGGCCAGCTTAAATCAAGAGGCTTATAATTTATTTGCATGTGTCATAAATGAGCACTAACACACTGTGCCTGCTTTGAGTCTAAATGGGCAGAAATAAATCAGTTAGAAGGTTAGAAGACAGAAATAATTCAGTTAAAACAAAATCAATTAATAAGTTGATTTGTGTTAGGGAAGGAGGAAGTAAGAGTAAAAGCATTGTTAGAGGATTGAGAAGGATAGGTTGAATCAAGCAGGAAGAATTGTGGTCAGGCCAGGCAGAATTAGCTGTGAAAGGAATGAGCTGAAATACATAAAGACAAAGATGTGGAGTGCAGAAAGGGCATGAAGAGAGGTGCCAATGAGAAAGAGGTCAAGCAAAGAGAAAGCTGTACATGATTGAGCACTCAAGGAAGAACTAGAGAAACGTGACTTGAATGTTGGAAGAAGGCTTTGCAGTGTAGATGCAAGCATTGATAAGCTGTGACATAAATTTAGCAAGGGCAATTCCACAAAATAAGATAGAAAATATGGATTAAACTATTACAATAACAGGAGAAGAGTTGATGAATTTGTTGAACAAATTGAATTACTTGTTGAACAAAGCCCCTGCTAGCAAAGCAGGAAAGATACCAAAACCAATAAAAAAAAAAGGAAAATAACTGTTTTTACAACATAAATACTATTACCATTTATGTACTGTGTTCTCTGTTGAAAATTCATCTGGTTTACATAGTATAAATGGATTTAGGCTGTGAGGATAATTCATCTGGGCAAAAACTGGCACATGTACAGTAAGAAGAAAAATGGGCAAGCCATAAACACTTTCATTTTAATTATTGTATTCCTTGACACACAACAATTTTTAAATAGCGGCCAATGTCAGACTGAGATAAAACTGGTCCAGGGTAATGTTTCCAGAAGTGCTATCTTGTGAAACTGCCAAGCTATCTTGCTGAATAACAGTCTCTGTTTCTATTTGTTCATCTTAACTTTTTTTCTTATAGACACACTATGAAAATGGAGAGTATATTATACGACAAGGTGCTCGAGGAGACACTTTCTTCATAATCAGTAAAGGAAAGGTAAGTTGACACCCATGGAAAGCAAGAGGGATGATAGAAACAGTGGTCATGATATGATGCTCTCGAAATTCAGAGCCAGTCAGCACTTTCTCTCTCTCCCCTCCTTAAGGCACAAGTGTTGCAACACTTGACATTTAATTAAACTTCTTGGCATTGTACCAGTAGGGAACAGTGGCCTGAAGGGGAAAAAAATAGATCTCACGCTGTTTTATGCATGTGCTCACAGCAAACACTTTGGAGTTGAAAGCAGTTGTTGAGTTTTACAGTAAATGACCAAAAAGCTCAGTTAACAGTATACCCTACAATGCTCAGTTTTTTCTCTGCTAGATATCCCTCCTACAAGTCTGATTTCCAAATTTCATTCCCATGTATATAAGTTGTCATCTCCAAATTAAATAATAGGAAGCCAGAGAGGTCTGAACACTCTCCTTGGGGAAAAAAGATCTAAGTTTCTGTTCCACTGCTCACAAGGAAAATAAGGGGCTTGACCCCTTTTCCCATAAAATCTTGATGGAATTTTACAGACTGAGATTTCTCCTTCCATTCAATTTTTTTTTTTTTTTCCACATAGCAGGATGGAGATATTCAAGGGAATACACAGTGATTTCCCACTGCAGATGAAATGTGATACTCTGAAAGTAAACACAAATGGATAAATAAGCTTGAAAGCAGGCTAACCCCAGCCTCCTGGTTCAGAGGTTTGCACCAAGGCACATATTAACATTGACCTAGTGTAATTAAGAGTAGCAAACTGTCCATGGCATTCATGGAGAAACAGTGTGGGTGTTGTACATGCTATTGGGCTGTCTCCCAAGACAGTTATAAGCTTGCATGTACTAAAATGAGATTTTCAGTGTCATGTTCCACTCTTTATCTCTGGAAGCCAGTCTTCATTGGAAGAAAAACATGGTCTTTTGTAGATGAATAAGAGAGTCATAGACAAGTTTCTGAAATAATCATGTACTGTAGAAGTCCAAGTTTGATGGTATTCCCTCATGCCCTTTTGCTTCCTTCCACTCATAAGTAATAAAGTAATATTTCTTCTACTCCCAGCATAAGGACAACCATGATGCATGCTTCAAAACTTTATTTTCCCCATTTTTTAATGTGCAGAAATAATGGGAGGGTGCATCTCCCTCCTCTGTTGACTGTTTGAAGCCCTCCTTGCGATGTTGGCCAGCCTGTTCGCAATGATGCTTGTGCCCCACTTGGTCAGATGGCTCCCATCATTTTCTGGCAGTCTTCAATCTCCAGAGTCCCTTGGTTGTAAAAACCAAATCCCTGTTCTTGACATCAGCTGGGCAACCAGTTGTTGACCTGCACCTCCTTAAGCCCTTATGTCTCACCTGCAGGGTGGAGGAGAAGTACACCAAATGGCCCTTAGCTATTGCTCTAGAGCCCTGTAGTCCTGCTTGAGGTGCTCCATGGCTTTATCCCTGGCTTTTGCTACTATATCTTACTATGACAGCTGATGGCCAGAAAAAGAGAGCTAAAATAAAATGCACATGGGCTTGCTGAGAAATTCCCAGACCCTCAGCTGGATCCTGGTGGCTTAACAGAAATTCCTACAGGCACAGTTAAGTCCTGCCCAGTTTTCCAAGCGTACTGATTTGCAAAATATAGTCAGTGACTTGCATAAAATGAACAGAGTTGGAGACTGGTTAGTTTTAATACCTATATTGGGATATAAGGGCTACACAGTGGATGTAACAACTAATGCATGCAAAGAATACAGCCCAGGATAGGAAGACTAGAGCTTCAGCAGTGAAACATGGAATAAATAGCAATGAAGTATAAAGGTACTAAATCAATGTATGCTGCCTGGGGCCTTCTGAAGCAGGGGCACATAATGTCCCGTGCCCCATGCTAAAACCTGACCCAGGCAACTTAAGGAGCCAGAAAAAATGTTGGCAGCAGCCCATGTACCTGGGATTTCATGTGTAGTTTGTACATTCAGCAGCATTACATTGGTATTATCACCTATAGCTACTTATAAAAACTTGGCCTTGCCTTTTATGTCAATGCATCTGTAGAGACAGTCAAGTGAACAGAGAAGATATTTTACATTTCTGAGCCCATCACTCATCTCAGAAATGCTTAGAAAGACTTCTGCTCCTTTTCTTTCAGCCCATGCTCCATGGATAGTTCTTTTAGGAGTAAAATCCTCTTCCCCTTTTAATTTGTCAGCTCCATTCACCACACTTGACTCACTCCTGATTTCATTTAATTTATTTATTTTAGCATGTTTCTTCAAAACCAAGTGAATAGAAATCAAAAGTGTGTTCAAAACATCCTGTGTGCAGAAATATGTTGAATAATAAATAGGTCAGATGAAAGCAGCTTGGTCCCTTCCACTTGCTAAGTGCTGATGCACTGTGCCTGCTCTGTATCTTGCCTTTACCCAGAGACAGCATATGTCATGCTGTGCCATTGTACACTTACCTTGCCTTTACCCGGAGACAGCATGTGCCATGCTGTGCCATTGTACATTATTTTCCCTCTAAAAGCCATGATGTGGCACCAGTCTAATGCATGATCATGTAGGTTCTGCACTGGCACCATGGCTATTCAAATAGCTCATCACTTTGAACCACATAGAAATCACGCTCCCATAATCCCTTAGCACTCATTGCTTTGAATCAGCAGAGGTCTCAGAGAAAAGGTTAAATCTGCATTAAAGTTCCCTTTGTTTTCCCAAAATTTTTTTCATCAGTTACAAATGTTCCTGACTCATCCATTACATGTTTCCTACCCTCATCTGATCTTCAATGAGTCGCTGCAGATGTTAAAAGTATTGTGATGTAGACTAAGCGCTCATTAATGACTCAAACCCACTGGGTTTACCATCCATAAAAGAGATGGGAGAAGGTGCAGGCCACAGTTGTATATTTAATAGTGAAATTAAACTGGAATGTCTTTAAATCTGAAAGGATGTGTCTAACATCACAGATTTCGGCTTTGTGAATTTGCATATGCAAAAGCTCTGATTAAAACTAAACAGCCTGAAAAAGAGAAGCAGATGAGAGATTTTCCTGTGCATATTAGGTACCTTCAGAGAGTTGTTCATCCCAGTGAAATCTGGGACAACCCATGCTTAGGAAATGCTGTTCCTTTCCACTGACCACAGGCAGAGACTGGACAACTAAGTTTATATATGGTTAATGTTGGGGAAGGTGATGCACTTTTAGGAGGGGTTTGTATTTCACCTGCCTTCTCATACTATAAGATGTATTAGTTACCTCTGATAACATTTGAAAAGGAAGAAATATTTCTCATAGCAGGCATTACATCAAGAACATTCATCTTTCATGGAGCCCTTTGAATCCTTGATATGTCATGCCATCCTCAGCATTCAGTAGGATATCAAGGGCTTTGTCATTACATGGCAGCTGGGATTTATATCCCATCCTGGCACAGGTAAACAGAGCCAAGGGTCTTCAAATGATCAATTACTATTTTGCTTCTGAAATAGTTTAAAAAAAAAAAAAAAGACCCCTCAGCAATAAGAAATTGTCATTCACGGATATGAAGTCATCTTCTTGTTGCAGTGCCAGCTTCTACGTCTTCTGCTAACATGACCTGTGGTTTTACAGTGGGTAGAAAGTCTGCTTTCCATCAGCAGGACTTGCTTTTTTCTTTCTTTGCAAAAATAAAACACTAAAAAATAAGATGTTATTTTTCTTTAAACTTCAGTGAAAGTGCTTGATTTTTACTCCAGTTAGAATTTGAGAGAGTAAAAAGGAGAGGAGGCATCTTTCATCTTGTAATGCTTCAACGTGTTTTGTTTCAATTATGTCCAAATGTACTTTAATTTTGTTATTTCTTTCCATTAAGTGAACTTAGTAACACAAGAAATCATGTGAAACAAAGCTAACAGAAGCCTATGCCATGTGTGTGTCTGATATGCAGGAAATAGTTGAATCTCTTTCTGCTGATGATTCCATACAGGCAGTGACTTTGCTTGTGCAACCAACTCCATGTTTAGAGTTAAACCCCTTCAAAACCACACAAATTGCATTTTTTCAAGAGTAGTAAGTAAATTAATGGAAAATAACTTCATTTTCTTAGATGGTTGGTTTGTGATGCTGAGGGAATAGTGCAGGACTCTGAGGAATTGCATGGTTCCCAGAGGAGATACAGACCACAACTTTTCCTGAGAGATACAGGAGATGACAATTCTCTCTCTGAACAAACAGGTTTTATTTGTTAATTAAAAGTTGTGTAAATGCTGGGGGGGTTTGGCCTTTCAACAGGTGAATGTTACTCGTGAAGACTCCCCCAGTGAAGATCCAGTCTTTCTCCGTACTCTAGGGAAAGGAGATTGGTTTGGAGAAAAAGCCCTTCAAGGGTAAGTGCTCCTTATGATGTAGCTCTTACACTGTGATAATTTTTCAAGGACTTTTGCAACCCTCAGAGGCCTCTTACAATTTGGAAAGAGATTCAGAATGGGTTTATGCTTTTGGAGTCAGGAATTGTTCGTTGGTGTTGCATGTTGCAAGGAAGATGCACTTTAACGGGGAAATAAAGGTTGTTCTGCAGTTGAGTGGCCAAATGTAGATCTTACTGTGTTTGTGGACATCATAAAATAGTTTATCTTTGTATTGTCTTCCCTGACAATTCATTTAAAGATCAAAATATTTGATGTTTTGTAACTGGAATATTTTTCATATATGGTAATATAACCATGGAGTTCTTGATAGGGTCGACAGCTGAGGGCAGGGCAGTAGAGGTGGGCTTTAAATTGTCTTATTGTGTATATATATGATTTTGATGGAGGTGGGAATTGTATGCAAGTGACCTGTTCTATATAAACATTTTCCTTTGAGGATGAACTATGTTTTGTTTCCATAGGGAGGAACAAGAACAGGAATAGTAAAATATGCTTTAGGCAGGAATTTGGGGCACCCATTCAACTTAATGAACAAACATTTATCCCATCATGGATGCTTACCTGTGTGTAAGAGCTATTTGACTTCTCTTTGATGTTGTGATAACATGTTCAATCCCTCATCAATCAGCCTTCTTCCAAATAGAAGGTAGCAGAACATTTAAAGGCCAAATGTCACTTCTTGGCAACCAAAGAGACATATCCAGCACAAAACTCAAGTCCTGCCCTTGCAAATCTGTACCTTACTTATAAAATAATAAGGTGTTTTTTTAAATACTAAGATGGGTTGAACTATAATTTTAAATTTCCTCCAACAAACATAAGATAGAAACACTTTTTTATTAGAGCCTTGCAGAAACTTGACTCTTAAACCTGGTGTCCTTTTAAACCAGCACAAAATATATTGTGGTATCCACTCTAATAGTGAGAGTAGGCAGTAGTGTTTCCAACAAAATAATCTTTTGAAGAAGACTGATATGGAAATAAAAAGGATTTCCTTTCTTGCATCCCTTCAGTTCTAGTGACATGCAAAAACATCATGATGAGTACTTCTCATCATTTCCGATAGAGGATTTTGGGTAGTTGCCTCAGACTGAGATTAATTTTCAATAAATACTTTCTACATATATTTAAATATTCAGTACATACTAGCTTTGATCTTCCAAAACTAAATGGAAACTTAATTGAGAGTATGTTCTCAACATGTAAGGACAGCATAATACCAAGATTTTTTGCTAGGGAGATGGCATATCTGAAGAATACCTCCAGCTTGCTAATACACTTGTAGTTCTGTATCTAGATTTAGATTGGATAGTGTGGAAAATATTGTTACATAAAGCATCCAGCAGCTTCATAAATTTCTAATAAATAAGTATCTTTCAGGACTGTGTAAGACATCACTGTTCAGCACTTAGGAAACATTTAGGATGTTCCTGCTACTGTAAAATACAGTTATGGCTGAAAGCTCAAGATAAAATTGAATTTTTAGTGTATTTCTGTTTCATCTTTGGCTAATTTTCCCAAACGTTACTAGGACTTGCTTAGCAGTACTTAATTGCATGCTATTAAATCATATTGTGATTTCATATGTTTAGGATATAATAAAAACGAAAAGACATTTCTTCTTGACAATATAAAATAATAGTTGTAGCATCCGTTGTGTTGTGCCACACAGCAGGAGGACAGATAACAAATACCTTCTAATCCCTCACAGCAATATGTGTACTGACATAAACACTGGGTGATGATATACATTATTCTGTTTTTTTCTCTCACACCAGATGGCGTGTATTATTTCACAGTATCCCATTACACCCTGGCAGTAACAAAATAAGTCATGAAATGATCAGCCACATCATCTTGCAGTAATACTCTTAACCTTCCTGGCTAATTAGTGCAAAGATAGCAGATGCATAATTTACAGTATAGCAATATATAATTTACAGTGGACTCACAGTCAGGTTTGTTTGGTGATGCTTTCTTAATGGGAAAGAAAACATTTTATAAGACTTTGTAATAATTACTTCTATCAACAAAGAAATAACAATTCATTCAAAATAAGCAAAGGAAAATTACTCAGTGCAACTTTGTGGTTCATGTACAAAAACTAGCTAATAATTACGGTGTGCTGCTTTGGTGGCATCACACAGATGAATGCTTGCACAAGAGCATTTGTTTGGACCATGCCACATCCTCTTCCAGAGATTTTGGTTTTGGAGCATCCATCCATCCATCTCACTGGATGTAAAACATGGTTTAGTGTGCAGGCAGTCTTACAGAGAATGATGGGAAAAGAAAAGAGGACATAAAAGCAAATTTTTAGGAATGTAGGAAAGGATCTTCCTCAGAAATTGTTTCCTGTAGTCCAGTTCAAAAGAGGAACAATTTGAGCCATTGCCTCCTTACTGTTACCTTGTATATTGCATCATACATTGCATTTAGATGGACCTATTGTTCTGGGTGCTGTGAATTTCACCTGGTTTTGAGATCCAGGAGATCCAGACTGTGAGGCAAAAGAGCAGTGGTACATGGCAGAGGGCTGATGTTTTGGAGGGGTGGCAATGGAGCCCACCTGGGTGAGCAGGAAAGGGGTTTTGAAATAGCTGGGATTTTTTGGTGAATGCATTGGCTTTTAAAAAAGGAGATGCTTAATCACTTGGTAGCTTCAAGTCTCCTGCGTAATGGCAAGAGAGGAACAAATTGTGAGAGTAGGCCAGTTTGAAGCTGAGAAATGGTTTGCCTTGACCTCCATGATGTATATAATTTCATGTATCCATGTATAAGTATAAATTCTGGGGTTGCATTGTACTGAAAAATGTTATGGAAATATGAATGCCACACTTTGATTTCAAGCTACACAAATACATGAAATGGTGTTAGCAAAGATATTTTACATACAGTAAGATGAAAATGGCAGATTGTTGTAAGGCTGTTTCACTGTATTTTTAGGCTTCAAGAGGAGCATTTTTAATGCAGTTACCAGAAGAGGTAGCTGCTTCAGTGTGGCTAGGGTGGACAAAAACAGGGTTATAGAAACACAGTTTTATTTTGAAAACAGCTTCATTTTCTCATTTGGCAATATGAGCTGTCTTTGAAAATAATGAAATTACTTGGTTTTCTCTTGGAGTTTTTCATCTTCAGTTGTGCTGATTTATAAATCCACATGGGTGTGTATTTGTAATGTAATTAAGCCAAAGCAAAATCTATATTCACTGGACTGTGAACAAAACCATAGCAAGGTGACAGCCAGCTTGAGAAGATGAGGGAGTCTTGATGACTGGTATAAATTATCTTAGCACACAGTGTATGATAAAGGGAAGCCTTCCTGCCTCCAGGGTCATGGTGTGTTTGTCTTGTGGATGAGACTGCTATCAAAATGTGTTTGTGGTGCATAGGGTGAAGAAGAAATTGTGGTCTTTGTGTCATACTCTGCAATGGGGACAATTAGAGTGATATTTGAGCTACTATAACAAATTCATATATATTTTTTCTGTTATCTTCTCAATGATTTAAAAATAGTTATGGTAGTACCTATCTCTCAAGGGATACAACACATCTTCCTATCAGGAAAATTTGTACTATCTCCTATTTATATCTCCATGTCTGGAGGCTTCTGTGTAGTTGTTGTCCCAAAGTTACAAAAGCTGTCTGTTCTATAACTCCCCAAAACTCCTGGGATATGTTTTGTGTGCTGATAATTCACAGAACCAGTGAATATAGCTGTGTGGGTATGAGTGTCAGATGACATCAACTGCTCTACCCCTGTCCATCAGTTCTGTAGCCCCATCATAGAAGGCCACCAAATTGGTCAGGCAGGATTTCCCCCTAGTGAAGCCATGCTGGCTGCCACCAAGTGTTGTTTTTNAATATAGCTGTGTGGGTATGAGTGTCAGATGACATCAACTGCTCTACCCCTGTCCATCAGTTCTGTAGCCCCATCATAGAAGGCCACCAAATTGGTCAGGCAGGATTTCCCCCTAGTGAAGCCATGCTGGCTGCCACCAAGCACCTTGTTGTTTTTCATGTGCCTTAGCATGCCTTCCAGGAGAATCTGCTCCAAGATTCTGCCAGGCACAGAGGTGAGACTGACTGGTCTGTAGTTCCCTGGGTCATCCATTTTCCCCTTCTGGAAAATGGGGGTTATATTTCCCCTTTTCCAGTCGTCGGGAACTTCACCTGATTGCCATGATTTTTCAAATATGATGGACAGTGGCTTTGCAACTTCACTCGCCAGCTCCTTGAGGACCTGCAGATGGATTTCATCAGGTCCCATGGACTTGTGCACATTCAGGTTCTTAAGATGGTCTCAAACCAGATCCTCTCCTACAGTGGGCATAAGGGTTTCATTCTCACAGTCCCTGTGTCTGTCTTCCAGGACTTGGGTGGTGCAGTCAGAGCCTTTGCCATTGAAGACCAAGGCAAAGAAGTCATTCAGAACCTCAGCCTTCTCCAAATCCTGTGTACCCAGTTCTGATAGCTTCTGAAGAGGGCCCACATTGTCCCTAATCTGTCTTTCATTTGTAGTGTACCTATGGAATCCCTTCAGGTTATCCTTAACATCCCTAGCTAATTTTAATTCTAACTGGGCCTTAGCTTTCCTCACCTGGTCCCTAGCTTCCTGGACACCATTCATGTATTCTTCCCAGGCCGCCTGTCCTTGCTTCCACCTTTTATAAGCCTCTTTTTTCCTTCAAATTTTCCTCAGCAGCTCCTTATCAATCCAAGGAGGTCTCCTGGCCCTCCTGCTGCACTTCCTTCTAGTTGGGATGCAACACTTCTTAGCTTGTAGCAGGTGATCCTTGAATATCAACCAACAGTCTTGGGCCCCCCTGCCCTCTAGGGCTGTATCCCATGGAACCTTACTAAGCAGGCTCCTGAAGAGGCCAAAGTCTGCTCTGTTGCACGCTCTTCTCACGGTCCTGAGGATCTCGAATTCTACCATCTCATGATCACTGCATCCAAGGCTGCCCTGGAGCGTCACATTTCCAACGAGCACTTCCCTGTTGGTGAGCACGAGGTCAAGCAGGGCACCTCTCCTTGTTGGCTCCTCTATTACTTGCAGAAGGAAGTTGTCTTCCGCACAACTGAGGAACCTCCTGGATCACTTGTGCCGGGCCGTACCGTTGCTCCAACGGAGATCAGGGTGGTTGAAGTCCCTCATGAGGACAAGGGCCTGAGAGCTTGAGGCTTTTCCTATTTCTCTGTGGAGCGCTTCATCCACAGAGTCCTCTTGATCCCCACAATAATGCCCCCCATCGCTGTTCTCCCTTTAACCCTGAACCACAAACTCTCTGTTGACTGCTCACCTGTCCCCAGACAGAGTTCCACAGTCTACAGCCTATCCCTAACATAAATAGCAACTCCTCCTCCCCACCTGCTGGGTCTGTCTTTTCTAAAGAGCCTGTAACCTTCCATTCCAACACTCCAGTCATAGGAGCCATCCCACCATGTTTCTGTGAAGCCTATTATATCATACCCCCATAGATGTGCACACATCTCTAATTCCTCTTGTAAAGAAAAACCCTTTTAACTTTGGCTGATAGGAGGGGGCAAGTTGGGAAGCACTTTTTATCAGCTGTTGATATAAAATGGGTCTTTTTTTAAGTGCAGGGTGCTTTGTAGCCCTTTTCCTGCCCCGCGCCTGCAATACTATGGTCATGGATCATTGATGCGAATCATGACCTCCAAGGACCAGCTGAAATTATTCCATCCATTACATAAGATGGTTTTTACACTTATTACAAGTGCTGGGTGATTATAAAAGGTATTTTGGCTGTTACAGTATATTTTCTATTTTTTCCTCCCAGGTAGAACCATGCCCATAAAATCAGGTGAGATCTGGGAAGTGGGAAAAGGGGTTGATGGCTGATGGATTTTAATCCATTGCCCAGAAATGCAAGGAATACCAGACACTTTTAGAAGGTTTAGAAAAGCTGTTGGCAACCCCCTGAAACAAAACCCTTCTGGAGGCTTTGAAGGATAGGAGCTCAGAAGGCCAGACAGCTGGAAACAAGGAGGCAAAGTGACACTGAGATGGTATAACCATATGTTTCCCCATGGGGCTGGATTTCTTCCTGCAGCAATTTGGCCTCTCCTTGTGTTAGGAAAGGTGATCAGGTGAACCATCAGTCAGACTGATCTCCTAAGGGAACACTGTAGCAGTAATTACACCCTGCTAAGATGTCTCCCTATCCTTTCCAGGCTGGGTTCTGGTGTTCGAGTCATAAGCCCTGGTCTTAAAGCCCTTAGATAGGGCATCACTCTAGCACAGATGGATGTATTTTATGATACTGCTCTTGCAAAGTAAATTATGAAATCTTCATCAGGACCTTTGCAATTTGTTTAATTGCATTATTGCAAGCACATATTGATGGCTGATGTAACTGCTTCACTGTCTCCAAATGCACAATTTTCATCCTTTATTTCTTCATATAACATAAGCCAATGTTATGATGGCTTGTGCAGACGCTTGTGGCAAGCGTCTTCATCTGGTTACCAAAAGCTCTTGATGATTTAAGAAGTTCCCTGGCAGGGAAGAGGTTCTCAATTAAGGGACTTATACAGAGTCTTTTAAAATGAGCTAGCAGATTACCCTAGTTGGCAAAGTGTAGTTATGCCTTTGCCACCTAGCAAAAATAAATCTGTTATTTCTAGAGCTGTGTCAACTTCAACCACCCCCTATAAAAAATGAGAAAGAGCACAGAGGGACAGAGCAAGATGAATTAACTCTCAGCATCCTATCTGGGAGTGCTGTCTTGTTACCACCAAAATCAAGGTTGTCTTGTGTTTTTCCAACAGGAATGAATTGATGTTGTTGACTCTTGTCTTAACTAAGAATACAGAGTAGATTACACCAGGTGAAACCAAAGGTCCATCTAGCCTAACATCCTGTCTTTTACAGGAACCAGAATCAATTGCTGAAGAATGTCCTGAACCAGAGCTGGTGGTTTTAATAATTTATAATCCTTGTTGGGGTGTCAAATTACCTTCCAAACATGTGCAAGTGGTTTTAAAATCCACAAACTTCTATGGCTATTAGCTTCACGGTTTAAGTGTGCAGGATTATGGGGGTTGTTTTGGGTGGGCCATCTGCTCCTCTTACAAGATGCCTCCAAGTTCTCAGATATGCAGTGGAGTTCTTGATTTGCAGAGCTCAAGAGTCTGTTCTCTGAGACTATAGATGTGGCAACAAGAGATTAAATGTGAAGTCAATAATTTTTCTTTACTATGTTTACAGTTTCTGGCATCTTAAATGACTTGGTAAGATCTGAGTGCAGTTCTACTTTTTCTTTCACAGGAACCACACTTTTTAGAAAAGACCTAGAGTTAACTGACTGTAGCATCTCTGCATTTTGACAAACAGCTCTTCAGTCAATAATTTGAGGGGTTTTCATAATTTCTGTGCTCATGGTACAGGAAACTGATAACATCTTGGTCAAAGGTGTTGGTGAACCTTCCCAAAAAGCTATGCAGCTTTTCAGATTTGCCCTACTGGCAAGTTTACACAAGAACTACTCTTCCAGGTTAGAATAAGCAAAGGGTTTCTTTAGACCCAAAGTAATACAGCAAGGACAAAAACTGCAAAAAAACAGCTACAGAAGCCCCTCCAATGTCTGTGTCTAAATGATAACTTAAAAAGCTCAAGTAGGACTGGAGTTAAGCAGTGAGATAATGAAGTGGGGAGTGGAGAGGGTCTCAGCTGCTCGATTTTCCCCACTGTTAAATATTTTCTAAATTTCTTGAATTTTGGGCCAGTTGACTTGGAAATGAGATGCAGCTTTATTTTATAACAGTGCTGAACAAAAGCCATTTCAGTCAAGCAACAGTAAACATCACATTCAGAAGGAAAACCAAACGTTTATGTACTTAAGCAAGATCAGTGAACACCAGAATTTGAGTCTTTTGTGCCTTATCAGTCGCCTGCCTCATGCTGTATTTTGAGAGGCCACTTTGCATTTCAAAAGCCTGTTTACATGAAATACGTAATAAGGAAAATGCATCAGTTACTGAAGGAATATAGGCAGTTGTATTAATAGAAGGCTGGTGCACAAATATGTCTTTTTATTTATTGCCTGAGCGAATAAGAAAACAAATATCTGGCTTTTTATTTACTCTGTCAAACAAAAGACTTATTTTGGGGAAAATAGTGATTAGGCAGTAAATTTAAAATTTTACTATTATTTTAACTAAACCTCCAGAAATAAAGTTGCTCCAATTTCTACAGGGAAGTTATGCTCAGAGCCAGCTTCATGACTCAAATGTAGTTAATAAATAATCAGGTTGGTTTGAGTCTTAAAGATAATAATTGTTAGTTTATAAGATCACAGCTTATTAATATGTTTGGCTTTTTTACAACTGAATCATAGCCTGGGATCTAAAACTGTGTGTTTGTTTTCCTTTGAGGGTGCAGTCCCACAGAGCAAGCCCAATATTCCTACATCTGAGTTTAAAATATACATAAAATTGGGCAACAGGATTGTGCCAGATGGAGAACAGCAGAAGTACTGAGGGTTTATAGTTACAAATGTATTTGCTTACACTTACTGCAGTGAATGTGTCTGAGAATTTTTCTCATGTCTTTTTGCCTCAGCATCATTTCAGAGTTTGAAAGAAACCCTATTGCTAAGATAGGTAATGCATGGGAAATACCACGGGGGTATTATATTGTTGCTTTTTTATTAGAGATAACAATGCTGCTAGAGCACTATTCACGTGAAACTATATGTTCTTATTATAAAGTTTTTAATATAGCACAATTTGGGGGATGTATCTTCTTATATGAAATGGGATGAGTGAAATTGGTTAGTGATAGAAATTATTTTAGAGGTCAGATCTTGGTAGTTCTTGCTTACTTGAAAGAGTATAGACCTGAAATCACAGTTTGTTTTTCTTATTTGGAGAATGTGAAATAGCCTGGAAAGCAATTTTTGCAGACAATACCTCTACTATGCAAAAGAAAAAGCAACAGAAAATCCCACCACTATCCCCCCCCCAGGAAAAAAACAAACAACAGCAACAAAAAAAAGTCGAACCCACCTAATTTTTGTCCTGCATCTACTTGCAGTATTTTGGGGTTTTTTATGTACTTAGACAATAAGACCTTTATGTCAATAAGTTACTGTCAACAATAAATGTTGGTGATTGATTAAAACAAAACATTTTATCCTAAAATTTCAAAATGATGATGTTCTTGTCAAAATGCTGAAATGCTGTTTTATGACATTTTTAATTAGAAAAAAAATATTCCATAATCCAAAATATATGTGTTTATAGGGAGATGAGAAAATATCCCTTTAGAAGACCTCCTCGGGCAATCAGACATTTTCTTGAGAAAATGCTTCCATCAAAATGCTCCTGATAGCTCTGTTAAGGTTTGTAAGCATTAAATGGAACTGAAAAATACAGCAATGAATCATAATTCTCTTGACTTCCTTAAACAAAAATAAATAACTAAAGATGCCTACTGGGGATGCAGAGGCAGAAGTACAAATTACTGACGGGGATACTGCATGAGAACTCACAGCCTGCCAGCTGCTCTGCATAACTACCCAGGATGCAGACAAGAAAATCTGTGTAAGCTAACCCTCAGAGCCGGTTTATAACAATATGCAATCACAGGGGAAAAAAAGAGCAAAAGATGCTCACATTTACACAGTTATGCATGCACTTTAACATACAGCCTTGAATGTCATCACATCTAATGGCGTTATAAAAGCATGCCTGCTTAGGGCATCTCCTCAGTTGGCTGCTTTAATTTATAGACAAGCTTGCTACAGCATAATGTGTTGTGGCTCCTCTTCAAATCTCCTTTTTATATCAGGATGTATTTGGTATTGTGTGTCAGACTTGTAACTCCATATAAAGTAACTATCATTTATAAATTTTTCATGCATAAAAATTGAAGGTGTTTTTCTTCAGAGATGCATAGTAGCCTGGTATTGGGATGCAGTGCCCAGTTATGTGGTGATGATTATAAGGCACCATCATAATGTAAAATAGTTAATATAAAGCCTTATGATTTAAAAATAGTGGAAGATTCCTTTTAGAATCATATTAAAAAAATTCAACCTCTAAAAATATAGAATAGTATATTTTCATCCTTTCATTTTTTGTACTAATTTAAAAACAAGGGGTAAGCCATTTAAATTAGCTATGATTTTGACACATGATATAGTCATAATATAGTAAATGAGGCCTCCATTCTTGGAAAAATAAGCTGGTGCAAGGATGCTGGAGAGGGGCGCTTCATCAGGGACAAGTGGTAATGGGTTTAAACTTAAACAGGGGAAGTTCAGGTTAGACATAAGGAAGAAGTTGTTTACTGGAGGCTGGAGGCCCGTGATGAGTGGTGTCCCTCAGGGATCAGTGTTGGGACCGGTCTTGTTCAACATCTTTGTCGCTGACATGGACAGTGGGATTGAGTGCACCCTCAGCAAGTTTGCCGATGACACCAAGCTGTGTGGTTTGGTGGATACGCTGGAGGGAAGGAATGCCATCCAGAAAGACCTTGACACGCTTGTGAAGTGGGCTGATGCCAATTTCATGAAGTTTAACCATGCCAAGTGCAAGGTCCTACACCTGGGTCAGAGCAATCCCAGGCACAGCTACAGGTTTGGCAGAGAAGAGATTCAGAGCAGCCCTGCAGAGAAGGACTTGGGGGTGGTGGTAAATGAGAACATGAACATGAGCCGGCTGCAGTGTGCACTTGCAGCCCAGAAAGCCAACCATATCCTGGGCTGCATCAAGAGGAACGTGACCAGCAGGTCGAGGAAGGTGATCCTGCCCTTCTACTCTGCTCTCGTGAGACCTCACCTGGAGTATTGTGTGCAGTTCTGTTGTCCTCAACATAAAAAGGACATGGAGCTGTTGGAACAAGTCCAGAGGAGGGCCACGAAGATGATCAGGGGACTGGAGCGTCTTCCATATGAAGACAGGCTGGGTAAGTTGGAGCTGAGCTGTTCAGCCTGGGGAAGAGAAGGCTGCCTTCCAGTATCTGAAGGGAGCCTATAGGGATGCTGGGGAGGGGCTCTTCATTAGGGACTCTAGTGACAGGACAAGGGGTAATAGGTTCAAACTTAAACAAGGGAGGTTTAGATTGGATATAAGGAAGAAATTCTTTCCTGTTAAGGTGGTGAGATGCTGGAATGGGTTGCCCAGGGAGATTGTGGGTGTTCCATCTCTGGCAGTGTTCTAGGCGAGGTTGGACGAAGCCTTGGGTGAAATGGTTTAGTGTGAGTTGTCCCTGCTTATGGCAGGGGGATTGGCACTAGATGATCTTGAGGTCCTTTCCAACCCTAACTGTTCTATGATTCTATGAGACACTGGAACAGGTTGCCCAGGGAAGTTGTGAATGCTCCATCTCTGGCAGTGTTCAAGGCCAGGTTGGACAGAGCCTTGGGTGACATGAGCCAATATGAAGTGTCCCTGCCCATTGCAATGGGGTTGGAACTTGATCTGAAGGTCTCTTAAGTATTCTATGATTTTGTGACTCTGTCAGTTTGCATTTAGCACACATTTCTAATAACCTGTTATTTTGTTAATTGTTTTTTCATATTTGATGTTGAGAACAACATGATTTCTTGATTTAACTTATGTCATCCAGGTTATTCAACAGGGGAAAATGGTCTTCACCATTATAGACTTGCTATTTTTAAATTATTTTTCTTTAACATGTCATCCTTCAATGACCTAATTCCCTTTGTGAGCTCTCACACCTGTCAGGATCCCAACCCTGATGTTCCTAAGTTTCATCACTGGCTACACGTAATTTCCTGCATGTAGCAAACCCAGAATCCTGATGACTTTGATTTTGATCATAGTATGTTATGAGTTTAGAAGAAGAATATTGTGTAGCAACACCAAAACTAGATAAATTAGCAGTTAAGGAAAGTTGGATGCATTGTATAGTTCTGCAACACCATGAAATAGTATCCTAGAACCATAGAATGGTTTGGGTTGGACTTTAAAAACCATGTACTTCCAACTCCCCTACTGTGGCCAGGGACACCTTCCACTAGACCAGGTTGCTCAAAGCCCTGTCCAGCCTGGCCCTGAACACTGCCAGGGATGGGGCAGCCACAGCTTCTCTGGGCAGCCTGGTCCAGTGCCTCACAACTCTCACAGTGATGAACTTCTTCCTGAAAAGAAAGGAAAAGTTTAGGAAATTCTTGTTATTTATTCCAGGTAGATGGCATCAGGTGCTCTGCAGTTATCCACCAATGTCTTAGCCCCATCATAAAAGGCCACCAGATTTGTCAGGCACAGTTCGCCCTTAGTGAAACCATGCTGGTGTCACAAATCACCTCCTTAGTTTCCATGTTTTCAGGAGCATCTGCTCCATGATCTTGCCAGGCACTGAGGTGACACTGACCAGCCTGTAGCTTCCCAGGTCTTCCTTTTCTGACTTTTTTATAAATGGGAGGTATGTTTTCTGTTTTCCAGTCAGTGGGAACATCACTGTACTGCCACAGCCTCTCAATTACGATGGATAATGGCCTGGCCACTTCATCTGCCAGGTCTCTCAGGTTCCAGTTGCATCTTATCAGGTATCATGTTTTTGTGCATCTTCAGGTTCCTTAGATGGTTTCAAACCTGACCTTCGTGGTGGACTTGGCAGTCCTGGGGTAAAGGTTGGACTTGATGATTTTAAAAGGTCCTTTCCAACCTAGTTGGTTCTATGATTCTCCTACATAGGGCAGTTCTTCATTCTTCCAGTCCCTGCTTTTGCCTTCTACAACTTGGACAGTGTGGCTGAAACAATAATTGATGTCCTGTCTAATTTATAAACTTTTTCTGCACAGAAAGCTGCATATCGCACCTAATTTTGCCCAGTGGTCAGTGGTTTATAGTTTTACAGGAACACCATGACCTTTCAAGGGGTGATTCATCCTGTTCTGAAACTCCTTTGCTGTCTGTGCCCTCCAGTGCTACCTGGGACTTGCAGACTGCTGGGCTGGATGGAATCCCAGCATCATAGAGGGCAGCTGAATCCCACTTGGAAGCACTGACTGTATTTCCTTTGGGATTAAAAAATAAAAAAAAACCCTCTGGGTGGCTGCACATAATAAGTATTACCAGTGGGATCCTAGTGATGGACATTATTCAGATAATTTTATTCTCCAGATGTTATTCTCCAGATTTTATGTTGTGGCTTTCCAGCCATTAAGTAACAGTTAACTGCCACAGAGACGCTCAAAATTAAGGGTGAAATATTTATAGGACTGGAGCTATCTATTTGTCCATATGAATGCCTATTTAATTCTATTTTGTTAGGAACTCTACAGTATTAAAAGACCATTTTAAGATCACCCTTTTCAAGTAATGCTAATTTAATTTGAAAAGAAGATATCGAAAGGGCTATGTTCTCTTTTATGGCATTTAACTTAAGAACTGATTGAGCCCAGTGTCCAGTTTAGGATTTGTTTTGGTTTCTTTTTTGATTGGTTGTTTTTTCTGAGAAATGTGCTTGGTGATGGGCTGAAGTCTCCCTCTGTGGCAGAGCTGGAATATCATTTGTACCCAAGAAGCTTCACAGTTGCATTTCAAAAGCCTACTGCAAAGAACCTGAGGCCCTCCTGCGAAGCTACAGCTTGTCTCCTGAGCCATAGACTGCTTCAAGGAGCATGTCTGCAATTACTTTCCACAACCTAGAATCTTGCTTGCAGTGCTGTCCCAAGCTGGCTAATAAACTACAGAAAGAAATCATAACTGCATAGGCATTTAATAATAACTGACTGGGGTAACTGCCTTTGGTGTGTCACCCTGAAACATGAGTTGGCATTGACATCTGCAAAGCATCACTCAACAAGAAATGTCAGCCTGGTAGCAATGCAGAGATAAGCCCGATTGTTTTTTTCCATCTACCTTTTTAGCTGGCTTTTAGCTTTTTTCATGACTTTGTTACAGAGTGCGAAGCTTTTCACTTTGAGTGGGTCTGCCAGGAAGAGTAAACAAGTGCTGGATGCAGTAGCAGTGGGAGTTGTGCTTGTGTGTCCTGCAGACTGGTGATAACAAATTAATTCTTAATCCAGGTATGAGCACAGCATGAGAAACTGTACCTGGGCTGACAATTTGGTAATCTCTCCAGAGACATGAGGTATAATGCCCACCCTTTGTGAAAATGGCTATATTGTCAGACCAGATGCACATCAGGGCTGGGTGACGTGTGGGGGATCTCTAGACCAAGTCTGTTTTTCTCCTCCTCATTTTGCCTACCTAAGTACAAGGAGTTTCATAGGTGGTATATTGTTCATATGCTATCTATATTTCCATTTCTTGACAGTCATCAGCCTACCAGACCCTTGCTTTGAATTCAGTTATTATTAACATCAATTTTGAATCTTAGATCTATTCCCCATTTCAGGACTTGGCAAAAGGGTTGTTTATGCTGGCAATGGCAAATGAGGCTCTGATGGCTCCATTTTCAGTTATAGCCTCTGAATATATAAGTTACATTGATTGTTGATGTAAATGATACAGTTGAACTTTGGAGTACTCAACACATTAAAGAAAATATGTGTTGTCCCATCCTGTCCCCATGGGGTGTCTCTGGAGCTCTGGAAGGGGAGCTGGAGCCAGCTTCTACTCTGGGATCTTGGAGACAACTAGGCTAGCTGGAAATACTGCCAGTTTTAACATTTAAAAATAAATAGATTGTGTTATCACTAAACAAAGTGAGGTCTTATTTTAGGCAAAGTTGCAATCTGAGCATAGCTTTTGCAAGGCGCAGAAGCATTCCCATTGCAGCATTGGGACTTCATGTCCAAAGCTTGTGTTACCTTTATGTTTGGCTCCCATAACATGTGTCTGAGAGATGATTTTTTGAAATGGTTTTTCTGTTAGGAAAGTCTGTTATTTATTTACAAATCTATGATTTGTAACATCAATGTGGATCTTCACCTAAAATAGCTGTTTACTTATAACGCAGCATTTGGGTTGTTATATGCAGAATTATTTAGGAGTGCTCCTTATGGGTGCTAAATGGTCTACAAACATTTTATTAGGCTGAACCATGTTATCACTGACCCTCAGAAATTTTGTCTAGGGCTCAAGCTTTTAAATTTTAGACGAAATTTAACGAGGGAGTGAGCTATACCTGTGCCAGTTATGTTGAACAGTGTGTGAACTAGCCTAACCCCATGGCTGGAATGAGAGCAGTGGTGGCAATCTCCCATCTGTCACAACTGAGATACTGCAAACCCTGTGAACAGGGCTTAAATGAAGATTTATTCTTAGAACACTTTACAGCACCCTTATAGACAATATTGTTTTTGCCAAAGAGCACCTTTGATGGATAGCATTAGTGGATAAGGGAAGAGCTGCTGACATCATCTACCTTATCCCTCACCAGATGAGCACATTTTTATCTCCTCGGTCACAGAGAGATGAGCTGTTACCCCATTCTTCTCTCTTTTATACCACTAATACTATTTATTGTATTGAAAGCTGTTCTTCTAGAATTACAGCATCACCTAGTCATGATTTAAGCTGGGAGGGACTTACAGAGGGCATCTGGTACAACTCTGAGCTCAAAAGGAGTCTGATTACAGCAGGTTGCTGAGGGACATGTCCAAATGCATGTCCAACATTACCCTAAGGTTTGTTTTTTTCTTTTTAATTTCTTTTCTTGATTTCTTTGACCAGGATCCATTTATTTGTGTCCTGGCTCTTCTGCTTTCTTGCCTCAAACACCAGTACTTCTTCTTTGTGTTCATGACTTGACTCCATCTGACCTTTTCCGATAGTCACTAGTGATTTTGGCATTAATGCCTGCTTACTGTGTTTGTCTAAAAAGTACCTTTGTGCTTTCTCCTGATGCTCCTTAGCCTGGGAGAAGTTACCTGTAAAGACCCACAAAATTTGCCAGGCTTCGCTCCTTTGAAGTCATCTTTCCTACTGTGTGTGTGAAGCTGTTTCCCAGTAGAGCTCTAGTGGCGTGCTAAGACCAGCTCTTGTCATTTTGAGCCATTATATACATCTTTTTTCTACATATTTTCTTCTATTCCTCACCAGCCAGTTGGATTCTCTTAGCTTTAAGCTGAAGTGTAGACTTTAGTGCCAACATAATAAATAGTTCCTGCCATAGTTAGGAAATGTACAGGTCTTCACCACTAGGCAGCATGTTAGTCATTGTTTGCCCTGGGTGGTATTTTAATTTCCCACTCCATAGTGTAATTTTAGATATAATATGTTTGGGAACTTTGCAAAGAAGATGTCATAAACTGTCCAATAAGGTCTTGTACTTTTTTTTTTTTTTTTTTTTTTTTTTTTTTTTTTTTTTTTTTTTTTTTTTTTTTTTTTTTTTTTTCCTTTCAAACAGAAAGCACAAACTAGTGAAAAGTAAACAAACTCAGCAAGAGGGGCTAAGCATCAAGTAGATATAGAGGGATGATGATTTTGTTGGCTTGACGTTGCTCTCTTGGGTCCAAATCTACTTCATACCTTACCAATGGGTTGCTTGGGGCTTTTTAATATTGCCTGTGCTGATATCACAAAGAAGTTTTCTTAATTGTCTTCCAAATTAAAACATCTATTCTCTTAGGTAACTTAAGTGTTGAGGTGCCCAAGTCAGCTCTGAATTGAAGAATCAGTAATATTGGTAAAAGCCCCATGGTAATCTAGCTAAAAATTTACAAAAGCATTACTTTGGGTATAATCTTATTCTTAATTATTTAACATCTTCTGCAATGCATGAGTGACTTTTGCATCATGCTGTGATAGAGATGGTGATGTGAAATAAGTAGATGAGTCTTGGAATGTAACCTTCAAAAACATTTTTAGTTTTAGTCTTCTACAATGAAATAGGTGGGGTTGCATATAACCCGGAGGGGGAAAACAAGCAAGCTGAAATTAAATCATAGAATCATAGAATCATAGAATCACAGAATAGTTGGGGTTGGAAAGGACCTAGTTCTCTTTCAGCTTTCCTTGACTATATCTGCCTTAGGGAAAAGGCATTTGACTCTGGTTGTTCAGGTGATGTGGAGTTTATACCATGTATTTTAGCAGTTCTTAGTGCCAGAGTGAAAGTCTGTTTTACTTCAGAAAGTGACCCTTTTATTACACAATTCTTAACAATTAATTGAATTTAATGGAGAGAAGGGAGAATCATGTACAGGAGGTAGACAAAAAACAGATGAACATTAGCTGAAAGGGAGCTCCGAGTGTCTCTTCTCTGACCTCCTGCTTGATGTTGGAACAAATTCATCATTGCCTTGTCCAGCCTAATCTTGAAATTCTTCAAGGACAGAGCGTAGGTCACCAGCTGACCTATTGCACTGCTATAAGTTTTTCTTAAGTTTTCCATCATGTCCAACCAGAACTTCCTAAATGACAACATGTGGCTGCTGCTTTAAAAACAGTCTGGAGACAAAAATAGCAACAGAAGTCATTTAAACCAAACAGTCTGACATTGAACATGGATTATTGCAGCTATTTGCTTCAAAAAGATATGTCTACCTAGAAGAGCTGAAAATCTTTTGAATACTGGGAGAAACTGAGCCTTTTGTGCTATTGGTTTATTACTGTGATGCTACAAAGAATTTAGGAAAGATTTAAATTTTTAAACTAACCACAGGTATGTGTCCTTGATCAATGATGTTTTATGGATAAAGATATCACCTCTCTAAGCAGGGCATCTCAGAGGAATGCAAGCTCATTTAGAAAATATTTTATCATAAAACTGTTCACGAAAGGCTCATAATAAAGTACTGTAGTTAACCTTATAGCCTTATTTTCCCCCTTTTTTTTTTTCCTTTTATGGCTGTAGAACATATTTGTCCCATGTGGAGATTCCAGATTAAGAATAGTGAGAATGTGGAAGGGAAGTATTTTAGTTGTCAAGAGCTTTGATTTAGTGATGAGACACTGACACTGTGACACTGTGTTCCTCCCAGCACTCAGGAGAAGCACTGGACCACTTCATAATTTGTGTGTCTTCATTTTCCATCTAGGCTCAAGATTTTATCAATACCCAATGCTTGAAAAGAGATGAGCCAACCACTGGACTTTGTGTCAGACCTCTAAGCCCCTCAATTTTCACAAATTCTACTGCTGATACTCCCCAACAGGTGCAGATGTCCTCACTTAACCTGTGACGTTGGTGATAGTTTTGTTGGTAATATTTGCATACTCAAATGGCTACAGTGTTTCTATATTATGTGCACTTTATGGCTGTGCTTTCCAATATTAGTTCATGTCTTTTGCTTTTCTAACTGAAGAGAATATTTGAATATATATGATTAAGTTCCCTGTCATTCCTAAAAGAACAAAAGGAAAGCAGTCATGTTTACTTGAAAAACATTGCTTGTGCAAAAATGAGCAAGCCACCATGTTCAGGGAATCAGTCAAAATATGTGCCAGTAACCATATGGGAATCCAGCCAGCTGGATTTGTCTCTTTAAGAATCTTGTGCCAACAATTTGACAGTCCTCAAACTCATTTAGGGTGTTCAAATTCTGGATTATCTCTGCGCAGCACTGGTCTGCTATGTAGACAAACCTTTACATTTCAGATTTAGCTTGGATTAAAATACACTTTTCTCAGAGGTTGTTTTTCATGAACAACAGATCTAACTTAATAATGCAAAATGTTAAAACTGTATCAAAGGATGGTATTTATTCATCTTAGTAGGCATAGTTTGGTGGATAATGTTATACATGATCAAATCTGGATTTCATCATGGTCATCAGCATGTATTTTATCTCTTTATTATGAGCATGTGGTGAGATTTTTGAGATTTTGAAAACAATATGGTTTCTTGTCTTCACAGAGAGGAGCAGGAGCATGGTCTTATACAATACTCCAACCACAAATGAGCAGCCCAGTTTGTAAGAGGCAGGTTATTGATGCGCACAGTTCTAAATGAAGGTGGCATGTTTCATTGTAGGCTTTGATAAGGCTTTGCTAGGGCTTTGCTAGAATTCATTTGCCAGTATCATTGCAGAATTGTTCTAATTACTGCTCTGAGTCTTTGCAAGTGTTCTCTCCTAAAATAATCTGTGGTGGTTTATGGCTTTATATGGGATCATCTGCAGTGAGTCAGTACCTGCTGGGGAAGAATACACTCCAAGAGACATGGTTTAACTAGGGCATACTTTCATTAGTTTACTCATCTTGAATCAGGCAGTAACACATCACTTGTAGGTCATGTAATTTTTTTTCAGTCCCCTCTCCATTTCTAGTCCTAAGTGTCTCTTGCAGGAGCTGTAGAAACTAGCGAGATGCAGGTCATCGGCACAGGTTTCTCAGCTTCTCAAATAATCAGAGTGGGAGTGGCCTACGCTGAGCACATATACATGGTGTATATATGCTCAGCAAAGGCTGAGGGACCTCAGTTTGCTCCATGTCCTTCCTTGCCCTTGCTTCTTATCCAATTTAGTTGTCCTCTCCCACCTCCCTGTTTTCCTTTTCTTCTCCATACACTGGTAGGGTATAAGTCTTCATGCCAGCTTCGTCCAATTTTGAAAGGAAAAATGAAGGTATATAGAACAAAATACACAAATGAATTGAGATGAGCTTTCATTGCTTTTGCAGATAACGAAGCAACATGTTTCTTCCCTACGTCCAGAAGAGCATACACAGATGGTCACCGATGCCTTCAGTTTTCAGCTGTAGAGGCATCATGTGGCTTGCCCATTTTTCATTGCTTTTCCAATTTTCATTTTCATTCAAAATTAAAAGCAATTTCATGCACATCT
Organism: Agapornis roseicollis; assembly: GCA_002631895.1. Taxonomy (NCBI): domain Eukaryota; kingdom Metazoa; phylum Chordata; class Aves; order Psittaciformes; family Psittacidae; genus Agapornis; species Agapornis roseicollis. Next base: position 202,711 of record NDXB01015425.1, on the reverse strand, counting down.
TTTCCATGTTGTACCCAGAACAAGAGGAGGTGTGAGAGTTTGTTGTTTTCTCTGCTTTAGCAGGTCCTTTCTTTTCCTGCAAGCAATAGCTCTCTTCTAATGACAATTTGGCTTGAGTAACCTGTAGAGAACCAGCCATGTAACAAATTCCTGTGATTTTATTAAAATTACATATTATATTGTTCTTCCTTGATTCAAATAATTTAAACAATGAAAATCTAAACAGAAACCCCAAGTTCCTAATCTGTTTAATTCTGTGCAAGTTATTCAGAAGAGCATCTGTTGTCATTAGCTAGACTTTGAAATCAGATATTATTCATGCTATTTAACAGGATGAAATTCTGCTTATTAACATGTTTTGAAAATTAATTTGTTTATTAATAATAGGGCTTTGTTTCCTCCAAATTCTTTGATTCTTTAACAAGGATAAAATATCCATATATCCCAAAGTGAAGTAATTGAGAGAGTTTGAGGTTTCTTCTATTCCCTGCCTGTGTTTCTCTCTAGTGAATTAATAAATAATGTGCTAAAGTGCAGGTTTTGAGTCCTTCATGATGAAAATGGGTCAAAGACCATTTCATGTAGCTTTGTATGCCAAATTCTGTGTCTGCTGCTTTGTCAATTACTTTTCTGCAAATAATCTTTGCATAATTGTGTGGTCTTCTGCTTCTTACTTCCTTTTCAGAGCAATTATAGTGTTACAATTTTTTTATAGGTAAGAGGACTTAGAAAAGCAACAAAAACATGCATGTGTAGCTATATAAACGCAGCCAGTACATATGAAACAGATTATACTGTTCAGAACTTACTAAAATGTGACACCTATTCTGTTCAGCTGAAACATGTTTATTTCAAGGAAATCTGTATCCAATTAAATAGTTTCCTCTTTAACTGTATACGTATTTTGGTTTTTCAGCTTTTTCAGGCTTGGTGTTATCTTATCAAGGCTGGTAGATTCATACCTCATAACAAGTAGGTCTGCAAGGATCTAGTTTCTAAAACTGTTCTGATTTGCACACAATTTAATGTAATTGTCCTTGAATGTGATAATCAACATTTAATATATCTTAAAGACACTCTTGCTACCCACTGGCTGATTAAAATAGTAATGTACTGTGTGTGGTAGGATACTAGTGCACTTCTACTTGATGAAAAAATTGGTAATTTCATATCTCTGGGTTGTTTCACATAGGAAATATTATTAATTGGTTGCTAGTGAGATACTAGTTTATTACAATGATTCAGAATAAATTTATAAGAATAATTGGTTTAAACCATTAATAGATTTGGCAAGCAAGCAGGTATTAACATTCTAGAATCAGAGTTGTGTCACTCACTATTCTTCTTTAGCCTTTCATTTCATACTTAAGCCACATTTTACCTACAAAAATAACATTTTTGATGCCTGTAGGGAACTGTATTTGCTCTTCTTTGTCTTTCTTGTCTTCTGAAAAAAAAAAATATACCAAATCATATAAATATTATTGAGTGATCATGATGGAGTGGGTCCACTCAAAATGGTTTTCCCACCAGCAAAGGATGATTTCTAAGAATTGTTGCCATCTCAGATATGGGAAACATGCTCCTGTAGGCCTGTCAAAAGCTCAGACTGCTGTTAATGGATACTGCTGCATCATGGATGGTGGAATATAGTGAAATTTGGCATGTTTGCCTAATGCTCTACCAGCTACAAGACTAACAAGCATTCCATTATGAATATGGTTGATTTAAGAAAAATCAATATGGCCAGAAAATGCTAAGAAATTTTCATTGGCTGTTTTTTTGGATACCTTGTGTCCCTTGTATTTTGCCGTTTAGTGCAAAATGTGCTTCTTGTTTTGTCATGCTACCTCTGTGCAGTGATGGAAGAGCAGAAAAAAGTGCAATAACTTGAAACTAAAACTGGTGAAGATTTGAAAGAGGATAAAAGAGATGGAATGAGTGGAAAGAGGATGGAAAAAAAGAACCATTGCAAACATAGAATCATAGACTCATAGGATAGTTAGGGTTGGAAAGGACCTTAAGATCATCTAGTTCCAACGCCCGTGCCATAAGCAGGGACACCTCACACTAAACCATGACATCCAAGGCTTCATTCAACCTGGCCTTGAACACTGGCAGGGATGGAGCACTCACAATCTCCCTGGGCAACCCATTCCAGTGCCTCAGCACCTTAACAGGAAAGAATTTCTTCCTTATATCCAATCTAAACCTCCCTTGTTTACGCTTGAGCCCATTACCCCTTGTCCTGTCACTAGAGTCCCTAATGAAGAGCCCCTCCCCAGCATCCCTATAGGCTCCCTTCAGACACTGGAAGCCTGCTATGAGGTGTCCATGCAGCCTTCTCTTCTCCGGGCTGAACAGCCCCAACTTTCTCAGCCTGTCTTCATACGGGAGATGTTCCAGTCCCCTGATCATCCTCATGGCCCTCCTCTGGACTTGTTCCAACAGTTCCATGTCCTTTTGATGTTGAGGACACCAGAACTGCACACAAGACTCCAGGTGAGCTCTCATGAGAGCAGAGGAGCAGGATCACCTCCATATGTAGGGGATGTTTTTATAACTGTTGCTTTACAAAAACGGCAAGGGACACTGCAGGGATTCAGTTACTTACCTTTAGTCTTTTTCTGTAGAACCTAAGAATTCTTATCTGTTGGTTTTCTTTTTCACTTAGTATGTGTTTCTGCTATGGAGTAAGGGAAACAGGGCTCAGCCTGTGATACTCATTTTAGAATATGAGCCAATGACTTAAAATAACTCCAGCCCCCACTTTGAACACAGTGTCAAATGCAAGCACATACAAAGAGTAGTAAATAAAAGCCATTAACAGATATTTTAAGTTTAGCTTACTGCTTGTAAGCACAAAACAATATAATGTTTTAATGTATTTTTCTCTAAAAAAAAAAAATCCCCAAACCTACATGCTTTTTTAAAAAGTTACTTTGAATCAAAAATTTTATGCCTTTATTTTGCCTACATTAGGCTACTGTGAATCCTTCCTTGAATTATGCATGTCAAATTTTATCACCTGGGAAAGGCACTCATTTATATATATGAACTTTGCTATGTCACAAATACACCACAGTTTCACGTCCTTAGAAAATTAATTGAGCATAAATTGCCTTCCCACAGAGACACTTACATCCCAAGAACACCTGGTGTTACTATTACTGCCAAACAAGAAAGAGCCATATTGTGAATATTAATACAAGAAAATTTAGAAATTTAATCCTTGATTTCCAGATTACTTTCACAGACTACTTAGACTGCTTTATCCAAAAGCCATTTCTATAATTCAGCCATAAACCTTATTTCTGTAGAGCTCATGAAGGTCCTGGAGCACAACTGTTATGAGGAACAGCTGAGGGAACTGGAGTTGTTTAATCTGGGTAAGAAAAGGCTTGGGGGGACCTTATTGCTTTCTACAGCTACCTGAAAGGAGGATGTAGTGACATGAGGGTCAGTTTCTTTTCCCAGGTAACAAGCAATAGGACAAGAGGTAATGGCCTCAAGCTGCACCAGGGGAGGTTTAGATTGGATATTGGGAAACAGTTCTTCACTGAAAAGGTAATTAGGCATTGGAACAGGCTTCCCAGGGCAGTGGTGGAATCCCCATCCCTGGAAGTGTTCAAAAACCGTGTAGATGACGCCCTTAGTGACATGGTTTAGTGGTGGTCTTGGCAATTCTGGCATAAAGGTTGGACTTGATGATCTTAAAGGTCTTTTCCAACCCAGTTGATTCTGTTATTCTATGTTAAAATTTCTGGGCTTGCCACTGCTCTGATAACTGCAGGTAAGATGAAAGTTGTAGGTAGATTAAAAAAATAAAAGGTGATACCCCATTCTTGATCACTAGCGCAGGGTTTGTATTTTGTGGTTATAGAAGATGACATAGGCCATAATACAGTAAAACACTACAAAGTAATCCATGTCATAATCATTTTGTAAAGCGCATGTGAGTTATGAGAAGTGATACCCATAAATTAAAAGTACATTTGATTTAAAATTCTGCTGTGGTTTGCTGGTATTTGAGCTGAATAATGATTGTAGGGAAGAAAGCCCAGGTCATCTTTCTGTTACTGTTTGAGTGATATAAAGGGGTTTTCTTTTTTTTTTTTTTCCCGTTCTGTAGGTATTATTACTAACGCAGTGGCTTTTAAGCAGCTTGATGTGACAACAAACCATAAGCAAAACCCCAATGCTTTTTTTAGATACTGTAAATTTTAGTGGCATTTTAATGGGATTTATGCCCAAATTCTAATCCTAGCCAAGCTTTCTCCCTTTCTAGCACTGGATGTGGATTTCTTTGTATGTATTTAGGAAAAATGTATTTCAATGTTACATCAGTTAAGAGTGGTTGGAAGCCAATCTGCTTCGGTGTTCATTTTATTTAAACTTTGACTCATATTTCTCCTTCAACCCAGCATTATTTAAAAACCTTTTAGTCCCTTGTCAAAATTCAGTAAGAGATCACCTATTTTAACACTTGAAGTGGTTTAGTGCAAACCCAGAGAGGCAGTTCACCTCACCAGAGGAGGGGCTTGGACTCACATTGGTTGCCTCTTTGGGGGCAACTCAGTCTTCTCTCAAAGTGTTAGAATTTATGGTTTGATTTCAGGTCCATCTATCATTTGAAATTCAGTTTTTAATTAGAAATACACTACTTAGAGGGGCATGTCTGCCTCATCAAAAAAGTATTGTCTTAACTGATTTATTTAGAACCTTTTAATGTGCTAGGGCTGTTGCATGGAGCTGTGATGTACAGAGGGTTTTGTTCCAGATGAAGTTGGTAATGGTCCAGTGAATTTTACAATGGAGTAGGTGGTTCAGAAGCTGGGGAAGGGCTGCAGTCCTGCCATGCAAACTGGATATGTGAGGAAATTGAGAACAGAGGATAAATCTGCACCTGCCTGTACTTTCTGATGCAAGTCATTCTGCTGTTTCACATGTTAAATGGCCTTGTATTCAAACATGATGTTGAGATTCATCACAATTTGTTCTTAAATAGCTGCTTGGCTGATATAAATTATAAAAGAAGGAGAAAGTTTCTTGGAGAGTCATAATGGTTTTTAATTATGGCTATAATAATTGCTTACTTTCTGTTGTGCATTCCCCAGTGCTGGCTGCTGAATCTTCCACCTTGATATTGATGTGTTTATCTGTGTGTGTCATAAAAATCTCACTCATGTAAAATCATATAAAACTATCCCTCAAAGCAATAAAATCCAATGTGTCAGGGTGGTATACGTCCCCCCAGAAGAAGACTGGCCATTCTGCAGTATGAAAGAGCTGATATAACATCATGCTTTTGAGGCAAACAATAAGATACCTCTTGTTGGGGTTGTTCAAAGCAGTAGCAATATTCATCAACATGCCGATGTTGGTAGGAGACGAGGCCAGGAATAAGGGTCTGTCAGTTTTCTCCTGGGAATATGCTAGGTGACAATCCTAATTGCTCTCTTAACACTTATATCATACTCCCAGCAGCATAATTTCCTGTAGGTCAGAGATGTGTTACCCCCACTGGTGCCTGAAACTAATTAATTTCTTTGCATGTCAGTTCTATTCCTCGGGTAGGATTCTCACAGCAACAGAGAAAAGCTGCTCATAGGCACAGTTTGTAATTCTTTTAGACATGTCAGCTGTAAAACTTAAAAAGTATTTTTAATAAAAAACAAAAAGTCATTTTTATCAGCATAACATACTTCTAACAGTTGCAGGATTCTCAGATTATACATAAAAAGAATTATTCCCTCTTATAAGGATGTGTTTATCAGAATTCATTGTGATGCTTTTCTGCAGCAGGTGCATAGAGAAAACTCATGGGGAGTGAAATGGATCTTAGGCACTTGCTCAGATTCCTTGCTTTTATTTGTCTTTATTAAGGAAATACATTCTTGAAAATTAGATCTGCAAAGCACTGTAGTAAGGATGCCCTATGTGTGTGGTGTATTGTTTTCAGACCAATAATCCTTATTGGTAGAAGGTTAAGGTTTTTTTTCAAGTTGAAGCTCTGTTTTCAGTAAGGTGTTACTGGTTATTTTGGTACTTGTAAATTTGTCTTTTCTAATTTAGTTTATTTAATTTTGTCTTTCAAACCTGTAAGCCAGATGTTTTGAATAATACTTAAATTGATGCTTTCCAAAATACTGTTTGTCTTGTCCTCATCATAGAGCTACTTGGATCAGAAGGGACCTCTGGACCTCCTCTGGTTCATTCTGCTCATATAAGCAAAATCAGTTTTTGTTTTCTTCATTTAATTGTCATGTGAATTAAGTGAGATCATGCCTAGTAACTATGAGATTTTTATTTGGTTTTATCAAATAAAACATTGATTTGATTTGATTTGATTTTTACTAAAGGAAGAGTAGGCACTGGAGGAGAGGTGGTGGTTATAACTGTCCATGTTGTAACTGTAGGCCAAGGTGAAGGTGACAATCAAAAAGTAAACAAATCTTTTAAAAGGAAATAGATTCAGACTTACAGGGACCTGATTATCTTCATCCTCATGCTCAGGTCAGTCTAGTTTCTGAAATTGGTCATCCAAATATTCAAGTCATGAGTGCCGTCATGAGTGCCATCTTAAGTGGGAAGAGCAAGAGACATCAGGAACAGTGGGGCTTTATATTGGCTACCAGCTGCAAAATGCAATGTTACATAATCTTTAGTTATCTTTTCCCTCCAAATTTGTTGCAAAGGCTTGAAGGAAAATGCTACATGTTGTGTCTGTGAAGAACTCTATTTTTGGACAAGGGAACCACAGCAGGCATTATCCATCTGGACTTGAACACAAAGTTATATCTGGCACCACATGGAGATGAAATGGGACTCCTGGACTATTGGCAGAAAGTGCTGGGTGAAGGTCCCAGTGAGGCTGCTGAGGGTAATTAAAGTCTGTTGGAACACTCTAGGTAATGACAGACCCCTTTATGAATATAAAATGCAGTTCTTGATATCAGTGACAGCTGTTGGCTAGAATGGAAGAAAGTAAAATCATCTGTGGGATAACAGAAAGATGCAGTGAATTTGGCCTGCAGAAGTAAAGAAGAGATTGGTGGATCTGTAGGAGTCAGTGACATGGGGAGGAAGTTAAGATGGGCATGACCACCAGGATTGGGGCACTCAGATCCAATGACACAGTCAAAGCATTGGCCATGGGAAGAGGTAGATAAGAGTATGATGCACACCACATGCATTACATGGGATTGAACTGACCTGAAATACATGGGAGTACCCAGGAAGCTTGGTGGTGGAGGCTGGTGTCAGCTAACAAGTGGTATTGAAAAAATATCACCCATCACTCAGTGTGTAGATCCTGCTGCTGACATCTGTTAAGGAGAAGCCATAATCTCATTACAATTCCCCTTCTACTCTTTGCAGTACTTAGGAATTTAACAAGATCATTGTTTAAAATATAGTTATTCTAAAAAAAAAAAAAAAACAACAAAACAAAACAAAACATGAATTCACAACAAAGTCTAAAAAAATGTTCTTAACTGAAAAAGCCTTTTGTCATTTGTGTGTAAGCCAGACATTCTTGCGATGAGATATGGTTTCAATAGACAAAGGATATTTGTCCCAGTACTCTTATGCACAAAGCCAAGAAAAAGAACATAACAGTCATAGAAATACCTGAAGGGAGGAAAAAAAAAAAATCTGGCTATGTACAGAACTTAACCTGTAAGCAACTGCTTTGGATGCAGTTGTTTCCACTAATCTGGCCTAAGATTCTCTGTGTTAATGTAGGGTTTGGAATATAAATATAGTGGTTACAGCTAGTAAGGCTGGCATGGTATCTGAGTGGCACAGTTAAGGGATAACCTGATCCCTAGCTCTGCAGTAATCATGCATGTGGCTTTTTGAGCACTCCAACACAGTAAAGACATTAGGCCAAGTGGATGTGGTCTCATTAATTCTTGAAGAGAAGCCAGCTGCTAGTTCTGGTAGTGCTGAGGCTAATTGCTGCCTGTACAATCTAATGCACCTTGCTTAAGCTCCTTGTGCATTTGTTTATTCACCTATAAAATAGGTTTGTACATACTGTCGTATACCTTTACTGCTTCTGAGATTTAACTGTGACCTTTTGCATGTGGTTTAGAATGCTGTTGTGTAAGAACAATATTGGTATTGTTCGTGTATAATAGGTGTATCATATTACTTTAACTCTCAGATCGCAGCTGGATTTGATTTTAATCTGGCTGTTTTCATAAATAATGGCAAGTTAGAAACCACTCAGAGTGCTTGCGTGTTAAATTAGTTGTGGCAGAGGCTATAGGGTTTTTTTCTGAGTAGTTTGCAATTATCAATTATGGATTAAATACAGTGAGAATAAACAGAAAGCGCAGAACACTGCCTTTAATGCTGTTACCCGTGTGGTTCATAACCCTTTCATATTGTTGCAGCCACAATTACCTTGCAGCTAGGAGTTAGCAGAAGAACCTGATTACGCCTCACAGCAAGGGCAAAATCCTTGTGCTGACTGTCAAAAGAGCAGGTATCATCAGATTTCGCCAGCTTCATGGTAATCAAGTGACAGCAAGACCTTTTTTCTCTTATTTCAGATCAGGAGGGGCATGTACTCTTCTCAGAATAGTTTGCAGGTGACATAACCCCCTCTAGGTTTCCTGAATTACTGGCAGCTTATGATTATGTATATAAATGTGAAGGTAGAGAGCAGGGCCTGATTTTACACCAACTTTTAAATATGCAACAAGAGGTCTCTGTGTTATCAATACCCTCTGTGTCTCCCCATTTGCTTTCAAGTGGCGGGAATGGGTCTGATATTGTCATATATGATAGAGCTTGTCATAGTGGTTCTGATTTAATTAATGCTATTTTTTGGCAAAATTTATCTACATTGCATTTATTGATTTCAGCATAGGTATTCTGATGTAACACCTGTTAAATCAGCAGCATCACTATGTCAGATCTCTACTCCAGTAAAAATAACAGTAATCATCTCATGCTGTTCCTTCTGTCTGTAAACGCAGGAGAACGTAAAGTGAGAAAAAGCAGTTTTCTCATTGTAATGTAGGAATAAGAGAGTGAAATATAGCAATATAGTGAAACACAAGAAATTTTCCTACGTACAGAAGTGTATACTTATATGAGAATATAGAGAAATACAGGGATATAGGAATCAGATATGAAATGGCATGTTCAAGGCTAGGCTATAGGCAGTGGCAAGGCAGACAAAGGAGCAGTCACAGTCCAGTGCAATATTTGTAATAGCATCTGTTGCTGCATATGATGACTGCAAAAATTATATATATATATATATTTTAAATTAGGGCATTTGCATTAGTACCAAAATAAATTGCATTTTATGTAAAATGGACTTACTGAAAGGAAATGGAAGCCCTTCAGGCTTCATGGAGCATGGAGGCTCCAGCTCCCTCCACCTTTTCATGAAATAACGTCTGTCATTAACATGAAGCAGAAATAATTGTGAGACTTCACACAGCATCCTGAAATGATCCCAGCACATCATGACCTCTTGGGAGAATTTTGAGTTAAAACTTGTCATAATCTTAGCAGCAGGTGTTGGGAGTTTAATTTATTTTTAAAAGTGTCCCTACAGTAAGGATGGAGCAGAACTTTTTTAACAACAGGGTCGGGACCCATTCACCATCTCTGAGTCCTTAACTTCTTAAATATTAAAATAAGTTATTGGGGTTTTTTGTAAATCCTGTTGAGCAGTCCTTGCCAGAACTTAAACCCTTCAGATGGAGCCACTGGCAGTATATATGTATTTTAACAGCAGTAAGTGCTAATGATATGTTCACAAGACGTAAATTATTAAAAGGGGTCAGTACATTTTCTAGCCTATTTGGACAGTTGTATGGTTTGCTTATATTGAATTAAAAACCTGTAAAATAGGTTTTTTAAACCTTTCTCTGAATGAACTGTAGTTTTTTTAATAGGAAATGTTTTCTTTTCCCAGTAGCCATATAGCCTAAATTGCAGAGAAGCTCAGGTGGTAGTGTGCACATTTTGATACATGCTTTCAAACTGGGGTACCTTAAAGCATTTTCTCTTTCCTGCCTTATTTCATTCCCTTTACAGAGGCGTGATTTTAATGCCTGTGGGGATTTTCATGGCTTTTATTGTACAGTGCAACTCTTTTCAAGTGCAGCTTTTTTAAGTTGTACGTTTTATTAGGTTGACATTAAAATTTTATTTTAGAAGATCAGACTGTGTTTACTAATTCCAGTAATGTATTTTTATGGTCAAAACCAATTGCAAATGCATATTGTGTTATCAGAAAGCTGAAGCATTGTGAAGCCAAACACCAGTCTACAAGGGGTCTTTTTACCCTATGGAAATCACTCAATAGATTCAGGTAACTGGTACAGACCATGGCTTACACCATCAATCATGATGGACTTTATCACCATCCTGTAGGTTTGCATTAACTTGACTTCAGTGATGGCAACCGAGAAAAAGTAGGAAAGAGGGCGTAGAGTGGCACCAATTCTACCAACTGAAGGTACTTTAAAATTCCATGTGTGTTAGGTTATCACATCACTTACAGAGACTGTCCTAACGTTTCAGATAACAGTTCCTACAGGTGACACTTGGTGTGATCAGACTGTTTCTTGGGAAGAGTGATGGGCATCCTATCTAAATGGGCCTGTAGACTCTCAAAGGACTATTGGCTGCAGCAGTATCCCAAACTGTATATTTAGGATTGTTGGGTTTTTTCTTTCTTTCTCGAAAAATTATGACTGCAGCCCATATTTTTTTGTCCAAGTAACTGAAGGACCTTAACCAGTCACCAAGTGTAGATGGGTCAGTGTCTGATCCTTGCTGGTTGCTCTGCAGAAGCTTCTGCTTCCTGGGAGAGGCCTATGGGAGAAAGCTCGGGTCCCATGGGACTTCTGGAAATGAGTATTTAGATCATTTAAACTTGAAAATAGTGTTAATGAGGGTTCAAAGAAAAAATGGAAAAAAAAAAGTAGGTCTTCCCTGGTGGGTTTTAAAAACTTGCTGTAGGAAGACAATTTGGATGTTCCTAATTTTCTGATATTCAAGTTCTTCAATGCATTTTACCACATTCCAGCGCTGTACACTGACCTTGTACAGAATCTTTTCATAAGGTTGATTTGAAGTATTAAGAGCAAGGGATATCAGAAATAAGCAAAGGGGGGGG
>NDXB01015425.1:166003-178097 GCA_002631895.1 Agapornis roseicollis | reverse complement strand
TTTCTTGCCTTTTTGCTTGCCTTTTTTTTTTTTTTCATTTGTCTTTGCTGTGGTTTTGGCTGCAATTTGTCAAAAAATGAGAAAGCCAAAGTACAGAAACAAGATTGTCCTTCACTTTGAAAGCAGAGGGACTTCTAGGGCTTCTGATTGGAGGACAGCGATATGGCGGTGGCACTTTGCCATCATGGGACTTACCAGCCACATTGGCAGATTTACTCTGAAATTTATATTGAAGGGAGAAAAAACTTCAGCAGTAATTTCAGTGGGTTCAGTCCCTAAAAGAGGTGGATAAATAAGTTTTGATCTTCTTGACATTAGTTATTGCATTTTCACCCCTTCTCCAGCATATCTGAAGCCATATTTCCCAACAGATGCACAAGCCTGGTCCTGGTTTGGTCAGTCACAGCCATCCCTAGCATTGAGGTATGGCTCCTGGTTGCTGCTGAAGAGCTGTGTTGGCATGCTTGGCTCGTGAATATGGAATCATCCACTAAAAGTGCACTTTCATTTTTACAGCTCCTTCAAACATTTGATTGGTGGCCTAGATGACGTTTCCAATAAAGCCTATGAAGATGCAGAAGCAAAAGCAAAGTAAGTGCCTGCTCTTTGTGTTTAGCATAAAATCTTAACCTTATTTTTATTGATGGTACATCGCTGTAATTCAAAAGATACTCTGCTTTCTCTTAACACAGTAATATAAAACAGCTTAAAAAGTAGTGAATCAGGTCAGTGCCAAGAACCAGGCCATGTGGTCCCAAGGTCCATCTTAATGATAGTGTTTTTTTCCTCAGAAGTACTGGATTTTCAAAAAATACTCTTAAATAGTTTTCAGGTGGGAAATTACACATCTTTAAAAGCTCTCATAGTGAAGGAAATTGTTGTTGAATACATTGATTTGTTTCTTCAGAGAACTCTGATCTTTCTCAGACATTTTCACAAAGTCAAAACATGTTCTGAGATAAAGAATGGGAAATCGATTTTGTCATTTTTGAATGAGTACTAGGGCTACCTTGATGTGAGTATATTCATCTAAAGTCCTACTATAAATATTCATTCCTTTCAGAAGTGAGCTGTAGTGAATTTTGATTTTAAAAAAATTGCAGAAAAATCCTGCTCTATATTCATTCTTGATCTAAAATTTGTTTTTAATAAGAAAGCTTTGTTATATCTGTATTTTTGATTGTACACTTTGATTGTACACCAACAGTAAAGCTTTTGAAGATGAACATGTTCTGATTAGAGGAATACTGAATATTAGCCAGTATGATTCAAAGGCAAAAGCTGTTTAAAATAAAACTGAAGTTGCTCTATACAAAATTATTTTACTTTCCGTCTTCAAAATTTATTTTACTTTTTCTCTTTAAAATTAATTTTACTTTCTTTTTCCTGTTTATTTTTTTAATTACCACAGTAAAAAAGTGGATAGGTGTTTTCTTAAAGTCAAATGCTCAGTATGACTGTTAATAAGGGTTCTGCAGCCATCTAAATTTAAAATTCCTCTTAAGTTATGCATAGTATCTTCTTATTAAACAACAAGGGTTTGAAATAGTATATAACAAAAGCTATGTGACACAAAATTAGAATCCTTAACTAGATAGTTTATTAAAAATAACTTTTTGTTTGTTGGTTTCAGAAACTAAATATACATCCCAAGGAACTTAGTTTCTTAAACAAGACTTGCTAATATTGCAGAATACCCACAAATTAAAATAGAATCATAGAATAGTTAGGGTTGGAAAGGACCTTAAGATCATCTAGTTCCAACCCCCCTGCCATAAGCAGGGACAACTCACACTAAACCATGTCACCCAAGGCTTTGTCTAACCAAGCCTTGAATACTGCCAGGGATGGAGCACTCACAACTTCCTTGGGCAACCCATTGCAGCATCTCACCACCCTAACAGGAAAGAATTTCTTCCTTATATCCAATCTAAACCTCCCCTGTTTAAGTTTGAACCTGTTACCCCTTGTCCTGTCACTAGAGTCCCTAAGGAAGAGCCCCTCCCCAGCATCCCTATAGGCCCCCTTCACATACTGGAAACCTGCTGTGAGGTCTCCCCACAGCCTTCTCTTCTCCGGGCTGAACAGCCCGAACTTTCTCAGCCTGTCTTTGTATGGGAGATGCTCCAGTCCCCTGATCATCTTCATGGCCCTCCTCTGGACTTGTTCCAACAGTTCCATTTTGATGTTNCTTTCTCAGCCTGTCTTTGTATGGGAGATGCTCCAGTCCCCTGATCATCTTCATGGCCCTCCTCTGGACTTGTTCCAACAGTTCCATGTCCTTTTGATGTTGAGGACACCAGAACTGCACACAATACTCCAGGTGAGGTCTCACGAGAGCAGAGTAGAGGGGCAGGATCACCTCCTTTGACCTACTGGTCACGCTCCTTTTGATGAAGCCCAGGATACGGTTGGCTTTCTGGGCTGCAAGCGCACACTGCAGCTGGCTCATGTTCATGTTCTCATCAACCACCACTCACAAGTCCTTCTCTGCAGGGCTGCTCTGAATCTCTTCTCTGCTCAACCTGTAGCTGTGCCTGGGAGTGCTTCGACCCAGGTGTAGGAATTTGCAGTTGGCATGGTTAAACTTCATGAGGTTGGCATCAGCCCACCTCACAAGCATGTCAAGGTCCCTCTGGATGGCATTCCTTCCCTTCAGTGTACCCACCGAACCACACAGCTTGGTGTCATCGGCAAACTTGCTGAGGGCAAAGTTGCTGAAGGCACACTCAATCCCACTGTATCTTCCTTTTCATCATCATTGACTGATATTTGAAATACATTTTTAAACATGTTTAATGTATTTTAAGGTACTGCAAGGCACCATAAAGTTGCATTTTAGTTTAGAACCATATTTCCCTGCTCCACATCAAATATGTAAGCTTTCTTATTACAATGTTTACATTCCTTAAAAATGGTGTTGGTATACAGGAGGCTATCAGCCTTTTTTACCATCCCAGAAAGTATGTGTTTTGGGCACAGAATGCAAAGTCAAATAGAGTCAGTGCTGTAGCAGGAGATAACTAGGTATTAGATATTATGGATAAATATGTATTATCATATGTATTACCTATTAGTACCAGCTGAAGACATGGTATTTCAATGACAGTATCAGCTTATGCAAAGCAGTACCGCTTCAGAGAGATAGTCCCAAGTATCTTAGACATGTGCTATTATTGCTTTAGATTATTTATTTTGTTTGTTTTAGTGTTACTATTTGGATTATATTGATTTCCATTTGAACAAAAGGAAAGAAAACGTAATGAAACTGGGGATTTTTGCTTTTCGTAATCACAGAAGCTTTTATAACGTTACACCTTTAGCACCAAGTGTAATTTGCAGTAAGGACTTGCCATTCCCCATGTCATAGCATGTCTTTTCACATCTATGAATTTAAGCTCTATGGAAATGTTTGTGTATGCAGATTGTATTGGAGGCTTTTTTAGGTTAGTTTTGTGAGTTTTAGGGCAGGGCTTTCAGGATCCCCTATGCCCTTTATAGCACATTTTGAGGGGACTGCAGTTTTGGACCTGTGTAGAATAAACTCTTCATTTTGGGAATTTCATTCTGACCAATTGTTAACCTTAACATCTTTTAGCTTTTCTCTTTTTTATTCCTCTTATTTTCTTCTAATGCCAAATATTTCATCCCAATGGAAGGGCAGAGTGAATGATTCCTGGTGATAGAGGAATTTTTTCCCAAAAAGAGACATCAATTAATTTTGATAACAAATTTTCTATCTGGAAAATCAGAGGCCTGTGCTTCTGTCCTGTCACTTGAGACTGTAGGTGACAGTGACATTGCCCTTTCCATATTGACACTTTGAAAAAGCAGAAGGGATCAATGCTGGCTGACTGGAGAAACACTTAGAAATAGGAATGCTCTTTCTAAAGGTATGCCATTTATTAGTCAAATATTTATGTGAGCTCAACTCCTTGAAAGCAAGTGCATGCCTGCAAAAAGATGAATGGAAGAGATAAAAATGGCAAAGTTACTTGGAGAGTAAAGCATGATGCATTGTAACCTGTTTCAGAAAATTTTGTTGCTCAAGATTTATTGTTTCTGTATCTCACAAGATAAAACTCCTCTGGCAGAGAAATCTTGTTGGCACAAGTTTTAACCTGGATTACTTTTCAAGCAGCTGTTAATTTGTTCTTCAAGGGTTTATCCTTTCCAATGGAAAGTTTGTGAAAGGGAGGAACTCAGCACACAAAGTACGTTCAGATTTGCTGAGGCTTTACACAAATCACATTTATTTCCCCAGCCCCCTTTTTGCAACCTTGTAGCTGGAATCTCATTTTCAGTGCTTGTATGGCAGGTGGCAAAAGGCCTTTGGATGGATAGAAATTTTCTGTATATCCATGTCTCACTGTATCAGGATGATCCACACGAAGGTCAGATGTTCAGGAGATGCTAATCATAGAGCTCATCAACAATGTGGCCAAAGCCCATGGTGGGTACTCTGTATTCTCCAGCATTGGGGAAAGGACCTGCGAGGGCAATGACTTGTACCATGAGATGTAGTGACAACAGAAACACAAAGGATATTGTTGTGAGATGTCATCAGTATCAGAACCTACTTTTCCATGTTGTGGTGGCCATTTTCAGGGCCAAAATGTGTATGTACAGTTTAATATTTCCTTATTGGTTGCAGTCAGTTGAGAAGCATAAACCGCAATGATACCTGTAAAAATATTTACAAAATGGTAACCAATATATTTTCATATATATCTACCATATCAAGGTGATCATTAAATTCCTGTTAATTTGTAGGCCCCTGTTCAGTGAAAGCACAGATTTAGAATACATCTAATGCAATGTACCATAACCATGTTCCTGAAATAGGACTTGGGCTATGGGCAGGAGCTGATTGCATAAATGCCTAAAAAATTGATGGCACTGGTGGGTTTTGTAATCTCCATGTTAGACTGAAACTCTGGGGTCACAGAGCTGGTAGTCCCAGTGCAGGGCATGACTGAGAGGATGTTGGGCAAACGTTGCAGGGTCAGAAGATCTTTCCATGTAGCCTGGAGCCCTTTAGGTCTTGAAAGGGGTGAACTTTTTTTTGGCTTTATCTCTTGGCTAGCTGGTGTTTTCTAAGCTAAGCCTTGAGATGTGATTAGGATGCTCCTAGGACCTGCAAAAATACTCTAGGAATCAAACTGCTGTAGACAACTTAGCTATCCCTTCCTACCTTTGGACATAGTTTGAAGGAAAGAGCAAGGCCTGCTCAGCTCTTGAAGGCAAAAAAAAAGAAATACCTATCACCAATTCAGAAATAGTTAAGCTCAGCAGACGGGCTTCCTGCACCACTAAATGAGGTGTCACAGAGGGACCATGCCCTTAGGTATCTGTATACTGTCTGTGACAGTTATAGGTGTCTCTTTTCTGCATGGGCACCTTCAGATTGTGTCCTAAATGCCTGGCTCTTCGCCTGCATGGGCAGCCAGGATGCCTAACACAAGGCTGTGTCAGTGATCTAGTGGGAAGGTGCCCAGGAGTCCCTGCCAAGCAGACCTCGAAGAAAGTTGTGTTCTTCAAGGGCTTTGGCCTTCCCTCAAGAGGACACTGCTCTGTCTAGGAAAGCATGTGGTCACCTGGGCTACTGAAGGCAGTGGAATTCAGCACAGTTGTTCATGTGCCCAAGCTGAGTCATCTTTG
Organism: Agapornis roseicollis; assembly: GCA_002631895.1. NCBI lineage: Eukaryota > Metazoa > Chordata > Aves > Psittaciformes > Psittacidae > Agapornis > Agapornis roseicollis. Next base: position 172,436 of record NDXB01015425.1, on the reverse strand, counting down.
ATGCCGCTTTGTGAGTTAGTTTCCTGAAATTGAGGCTTTCATCTAAATGTAAGAATCCTTTTTCATCTTCAAGATTACAGAAGTTGTCTGTATAACATGAGCTTACTCCAGCAACAGAATTGATTTATTTCTTTATAATTAATATCTTACTACCCAACTAATGCCTATTTTGTAGACACTTTTTCCTGTTTTTCACAAATTTGGGATTGGTAGTTCTCCTTAACATCCATTCTTTGTGTTCAATCTCTTAATTCAGAAGTCATAGAATCATAGAATAGTTATGGTTGGAAAGGCAGGGACACCTCTCTCTAAACCATGTCACCTGAGGCTCTGTCCAACCTGGCCTTGAGCACCACCAGGGATGGAGCATTCACAACTTCCTTGCTCAACCCATTCCAGTGCCTCACTACCCTTACAGTAAAGAATTTCTTCCTTGTATCCAATCTAAACTTCCCCTGTTTAAGTTTGAACCTGTTACCCCTTGTCCTATCACTACAGTCCCTAATGAAGAGTCCCTCTGCAGCGTCTTTGTAGGCCCCCTTCAGATTGACTTGTCACCTGTGGGACTATATAATTAATATTCTACACTTCAGATGTATTCAGATGAGTTAAATTCGTTGACTAATGAATATTATGGTTACATCCTTACCAGAGAAAAGGTGAAGGAGAGAGGCAAATACTTAATTTGCTTCACATTCTGAGAAAAGAGGAATTTCAGCAGAACAGCACTTGTGTCCCAGCATCAGGGCCAGCCATACTGGTATTTAGAGCATAAAGGAGCTACCTACATGAGTAGACACACGTTTAAGTGTAGATTGTTTCCAGATAGAGCTACTGCTGCAGTTCTCATAAATTCAAGAGGAAACAGGTGGTTTCTACTGCAGTTGTTGGTGCCAAATGAGGTGAGCGTTCAGCAAATACTGTTAGCTCCAGGCTCATGAGCCCCTTGTGCTGATGTCTTCCCTCTCCAGAAACTCCTGAAGTTTATCACTGCACACTACTTTCACCATGAACAAGATCATCAGATGAGGTCCCCTATAGCTTGGTCCCACTTTTCCATGACATGGCTGTAGAAAAGAGAGCCTCTCCTGTGGCACAGAGACAAAGATGGCAACAATGTGGCCCTTACCACCAAGCTGGAAAACAGCATCTGCCTGGACTTCGCCTGGCCAAGCAAAAGCCTATCTACTCAAATGAGTTACTTTGATTGCACTTTTTGCTTCCCCTCTCCCTTCCCCCCGATTCCAGCTGTGTTGCAGCTCTGAGGGAATGCATCTCAGTACTCACAGACAAAATTGTCCCTTTTTCATAGGACTGGAGAGGAAGTGACCTTTGTGTAGGTATAAGATGCTTTTCCCTTTCATAGCAGTTCTTGCTCCAGACATCCTTTATCTTTACTTGTGCTGTGCTTTAATAAGAAGTTCCATCCAAACCTTTTGTTTCACTGGCTAGAGTTGTCCCTTTTTTCACTTTACAGCTCTTCTCTCACTACATGTATTCAAAGCATCCTAGCAGTTCATTGTCATAGTTTTGCCGCAGAGAGTGGTTATTAATATTTTTTTCTGTTTTATATGCATTCTTTGTACATTGCTTTCCCCTCCCACCCTGGTTATAAAAGTGAAATTTACTTTATTCTAAAAAGAAGGGTACAGATATGGCTTTGTAGTTTAAGTAAGGTGGAAGGGTGCATCATCTTTTTTTCCTTTCATTCAATGTTTACAAAATGGTACTATATACCACAATGCCTTTTAGGACTAGTTTTTTTGAAGATATCAGCTTAGGAAGTTTTCTGCTCTCAGCCATAAGCAAATGCTCCCATAGGTGGCTGGAGTGAAGCCTGCTTCTGGCGTCTCTTGGTGGCTAGTGTGCCGGTGCCATCTGCTGTCGAAGGCTTTCTGCATCTTGTGTGTTGTTTTTTGTGGGATGAAATTGCTGTATCCTCCATTACATCCAGTTTCTCCCTTGCCAATGTATTTACAGGAGAAAATATTTCCAAGTATCCTGTATGGCTTCTTGGTGGTGTTACTTGGAGGGATACTGCTGGCTCTACATGTGTCTCCTTTCTATACAGCCGTTTCTTTTGCTTTATGAGGTTGTCTGTGAGAGTTATTTTAATAGCTGAAGTTGTCGCTGTGAGTTGAAAACTTACTATACGTGGACAAATCTAAGTATTAGTAAGTAGCACGGATTCAGAGGAATATATGTGTATAGGGAAAAAAACATTGGTGACAAGGACCTGCTGTACCAGACTATTCACCTTTCAGTGGGGTTTTCCTGCGGCTACTTTAAGTCTGGTTCTCTGGATTCAATGTTAAACTGGGCTTGGAGCACATAAATCATCTTCTGAGGCAGGTCTCCCTCTGTGTCAATTGTTCTGTGAATTAGGAACCATATGGGAACTAGCTTTTGCCTTAGCTATCTGTGGGGCCACACTTGGGGGAAAACCTCATGAGCTATGCAAAAAGAGGGGGGGGAAAGGCTCATTAATGCTACCAAAAGCAGCAGATGCGATAGTTTCTTTTCAGCTGTTGAAATAATTAAAATAATTCCATTTGGTGGGTGCTGTGGAGAAGTTGCAACTGATCATTGATACCTGTTAAGTTTGTATGACTTTAACTATCTAGCTGTTTAGAAAAAAATGACATTTTAGATCACATTGTTTGGTCTCTGCTGTGCAAGAGCTTTGTTTCTTTCTGCTGGAGAATTTTGTTTATGACAGAGGTCAGCCTTAAATGGTTTGTAGCTTCATCCTGAAGCCACTGGTATTTTGTATCCAAGTCTGGCTATTGAATTTTTCCAACTGCTGTAAAAATAGGTGTTTACTAAGAAAATAAGGTGTCAGAAAACACGTTAAAAGGCCAGAACCCTAAATGAACTTAGTGGAGACTCCTTAATTGTGACTTTCTTTTTTGAAAGTGAATTGCTATTTGCTTGCAGACTTGCATTGCTCATGCAGAGATATGTACTGGGTAGACTTTATGGCTGCTTTCCTCTTGATAAAATGCACTGTGTAATGCACTGTGTCACTTGCAAGGGCTATTTTAAATTAGCTTTTAAAACCAGGTCATTTTATTTAGGTAATAATCTATATGCTTTCCTGTTGCTAACTTGGCCTTTCAATATGATAATAGGATATGTCAGATGGAAGTGCTAGTGAAAAAAATCAGTGCCTTTAAAGCAGGCTGCTATTATAATATTTTACTGCATTTGTTTTATAGAATTAGGGCCTGTACTGATGGAATAAAAGTGCAGCAGAAAGCTTTCTGGTGGTAATGAGTCTCATTCTAGAGGAAACAGAAAAATGTTATGGTGAATGCATCCAGGTGTTTGGCATTATCAGTTGTACATGGTAGCATTTGATGGAAATGTAAGCTTGGCATTTATCTAAATACTTTTCTTTGTAGGTGCTAAAAATACTAATCCATGTACTGCCATTTAGAGCTTCATGTAGCATGGTCTTGGTAGCATTAAACAGAAACTTTGGCATCTATTGGATGGATGAGGCAAAGGTAGCATTAAAACATTGTAGCAGTTTCTGGGCCTGTACATTTGTTGTCCAGCATCTTTTTGACCTGTCCTGAAGATCTATCTAAATAGTTTTGTAAGGATTAAGCCACTGGAAGATGGGCTATTTCTGTCTTGTGTGCAACTTCTGGTTTAAATAACAAAAAGGCACTTGAATGGAATCAAATGTATTATAAAATTTTCATCATTCTACTACAGAAAGCTACTGAATTTTGAAAGTGCTAGAAATAGATGTGGAATCGTCTGGGGCTTTGCAAGCGTGGGAGCTGTCACCAGCTCCTACGAGATCTACTAGGAGTTAGGTCAGACCTCACTTTTATGCCCAAACATTGTTAAGGGAAGGGAAAGAGGATAATGTAGTCAGTGGGAGCTGAAGGGTAAGTATATGGATGGTGCTGGCACCCAGGGAAGGTTTGGAAGGAAGACATCTGGGGTCCAGGAGGGAGGTACCAGGGCAGGAGTTGTGGGAACACCATCTCTCCACTTCCAAATTGTCTTGGCAGAGCTGGAAAATGTGTTGCAAAGAAGTTCATTCCCATTCACCCAATAAACTTCCCAGGCTTGGATGTGATAGGAATAGCTCCAAGGTTTTGAAATGTTGCTGTACACAGTTGTTTAAACAGGACAGAGAAGGGAAAGAGTGGATGGTGGAGGTCCATATTTCAAAGATGAATGACTATGAATTGTTTTCTCTGAAAAAGTCAGTAAGTGTGGTACCCAAAAACTGCAGAGCAAATTCAGCTGACCCCTGAATGGTAATTGTGTTAAATTCAAAGATGAAATTCAATCACTGAACTGTGAAATGGAAGAAATTAAATCCCACTGTAAGTGAAAACCTCAGAGCAGCCTTAACTCTGAAGTTACTGATGACACCTCCATCCCACCAGCTGCTGATCCGCCAAAAAAACCCCTTGTTTCTTCTTTCCCTTTTTCCCTGTAAAGAATAATTAATCAGTTTTACCGAAAGCTCAAATTAATTTCCACATATAAATTACAGTCTAAATGTAATCCACATTAAACTCAGGATTTCTACAGGCATCTGATCCTTACCTAGTAAGCACAAGTGTTATTGGATCACTGCAATATTGGAAGTGTTGTGCCACCTATATTGCCAACATTCAACTGCAAGACTCTCTCATTTTGATTTCTCTCAAGTTTGCCAAGCATTAAGCAGTAAACCAAGTGCAGGCCAAGAGGCACCATAGAAGAGCAAATGGTTACAGTGGGATTGAGTGCACCCTCAGCAAGTTTGCCAATGACACCAAGCTGTGTGGTTCAGTGGATACTCTGGAGGGAAGGAATGCCATCCAGAGGGACCTTGACACGCTTGTGAGGTGGGCTGATGCCAACCTCATGAAGTTTAACCATGCCAAGTGCAAGGTCCTACACCTGGGTCGAAGCAATCCCAGGCACAGCTACAGGTTGGGCAGAGAAGAGATTCAGAGCAGCCCTGCAGAGAAGGACTTGGGGGTGGTGGTCAATGAGAACATGAACATGAGCCGGCTTCAGTGTGTGCTTGCAGCACAGAAAGCCAACCGTATCCTGGGCTGCATCAAAAGGAGCGTGACCAGCAGGTCAAAGGAGGTGATCCTGCCCCTCTACTCTGCTCTCGTGAGACCTCACCTGGAGTATTGTGTGCAGTTCTGGTGTCCTCAACATCAAAAGGACATGGAACTGTTGGAACAAGTCCAGAGGAGGGCCATGAAGATGGTCAGGGGACTGGAGCATCTTCCATACGAAGACAGGCTGAGAGAGTTGGGGCTGTTCAGCCCGGGGAAGAGAAAGCTGCATGGACACCTCATAGCAGGCTTCCAGTATCTGAAGGGGGCCTACAGGGATGCTGGGGAGGGGCTCTTCATTAGGGACTGTAGTGATAGGACAAGGGGTAATGGGTTCAAACTTAAACAGGAGAGGTTTAGATTGGATATAAGGAAGAAGTTCTTTACTGTAAGGGTGGTGAGGCACTGGAATGGGTTGCCCAGGGAGGTTGTGAATGCTCCATCCCTGGTGGTGTTCAAGGCCAGATTGGACGAAGCCTTGGGTGACATGGTTTAGAGCGAGGTGTCCCTGCTTATGGCAGGGGGGTTGGAACTAGGTGATCTTTAGGTCCTTTCCAACCCTAACTATTCTACGATTCTATGATTCTATACTGCCAAGATGGGTCTCTGCCTTCACTGTTGCTGCAGACAGCTGTGGAACCCACACAGCACAGCAGTCACCTCTTTGTGTGCAATATCTGAAGGGGGCCTATAGGGACGCTGGGGAGGGGCTCTTCCTTAGGGACTCTAGTGACAGGACAAGGGGTAACAGGTTCAAACTTAAACAGGGGAGGTTTAGATTGGATATAAGGAAGAAATTCTTTCCTGTTAGGGTGGTGAGGTGCTGGAATGGGTTGCCCAGGGAGGTTGTGATTGCTCCATCCCTGGCAGTGTTCAAGGCCAGATTGGATGAAGCTTTGGGTGTCATGGTTTAGTGTGAGGTGTCCCTGCTTATGGCAGGGGGGTTGGAACTAGATGATCTTAAGGTCCCTTCCAACCCTAACTATTCTATGATTCTATGATTAGGGTGGCAACCTACCACTACAATACTTAATAACACTGAGTAAAGGAGGTTTGTTTAAAAATACCTGATACTTCCAATATTGTTGATAGATCCTGAGAAACTGCTGGCATGTAATAATACTATTTTTTAGATTTGTTTGTTTGCAGCACTTAGAGCATCTCAAAGCCCACAGATAGGCAGTGCACTTATTTATCCTGACTATGCTGTGCTCCACTTACATTCATTTGCCTTTGGCTGCATTTGTTATATATTCTCAGTGCCTGACTGAGTACTCCATTAAATGATTTGAGAAGTGCTGACCATTATATCTTTAAATCATCTGAAAAAAAAAAAAAAAAAAAAAAAA
>NDXB01015425.1:124838-142681 GCA_002631895.1 Agapornis roseicollis | reverse complement strand
ACCATGTCATCCAAGGTTTTATTCAACCTGGCCTTGAACACTGCCAGGCATGGAGCACTCACAACTTCCTTGGGCAACCCATTCCAGTGCCTCACCACCCTAACAGGAAAGAACTTCTTCCGCATATCCCCTGTTTAAGTTTGAACCCATTACCCCTTGTCCTATCACTACAGTCCCTAATGAAGAGTCCCTCCCCAGCATCCCTAGAGGCCTCCTTCAGATACTGGAAGGCTGCTATGAGGTCTCCATGCAGCCTTCTCTTCTCCAGGCTGAACAGCTCCAACTTTCTCAGCCTGTCTTCATATGGGAGGTGCTCCAGTCCCCTGATCATCCTCGTGGCCCTCCTCTGGACTTGTTCCAACAGCTCCATGTCCTTTTTGAGGACACCAGAACTGCACACAATACTCCAGGTGAGGTCTCACAAAAGCAGAGTAGAGGGGTAGGATCACCTCCTTCAACCTGCTGGTCACGCTCCTTTTGATGCAGCCCAGGGTACGGTTGGCTTTCTGGGCTGCAAGCACACACTGAAGCCAGCTCATGTTCATGTTCTCATTGACCACCACCCCCAAGTCCTTCCCCACAGGGCTGCTCTCAATCTCCTCTCTGCCCAACCTGTAGCTGTGCCTGGGATTGCCCCGACCCAGCTGCAGGATGTTGCACTTGTCATGGTTAAATTTCATGAGGTTGGCATCAGCCCACCTCACAAGTGTGTCAAGGTCCCTCTGGATGGCATTCCTTCTCTCCAGCATATCCACCGAACCACACAGCTTGGTGTCATCGGCAAACTTGCTGAGGGTGCACTCAATCCCACTGTCCATGTCAATGACAAAGATGTTGAACAAGACCATTCCCAACACTGATCCCTGAGGGACACCACTTGTCACTGGCCTCCAGCCAGACACTGAGCCATTGACCACAACTCTTTGCGTTCGCCCATCCAGCCAGTTCTTTATCCACTGAGTGTCCCACCTATCAAATTGATGTCTCTCCAATTTAGAGACAAGGATGTCGTGTGGGACAGTGTTGAATGCTTTGCACAAGTCCAGGTAGATGATGTCAACTGCTCTACCCTTGTCCATCAGTTCCGTAGCCCCATCGTAGAAGGCCACCAAACTGGTCAGGCAAGATTTCCCCTTAGTGAAGCCATGCTGGCTGTCACCAAGCACCTTGATGTTTTGCATGTGCCTCAGCATGCCTTCCAGGAGAATCTGCTCCAAGATTTTGCCAATAATGCAGTAATTTTGCTCCATTATTTTTTTTTTTCATAATCATGTTGATTTTTTTCCCCTCATATCCATTCAGGACCTCCCTGGTGTTAATTTGATTATCATCTCTTACTGCCTTGACATGCCTCAGTAAAGAATTAGGCTCTGTCTTCTTTGTGATTACCTTTCAGGGAAGACCTTAAGATCTTCTCCATGTTAAATAAGCTGAGCTCCCCCATCCTCATTATACATATACTCCATGTCCCTGGCCATCTTGGTAGTCACTCACAGAACAGAGTCAAATTCATAAACACCTTTCTTGTACTGCAGGGCTGAAACTGGACAAAATATTCTAGGCTGTCTATGAAATGCCAAGCAAAGGGGAACAATCATGTCCTTTATCCACTGGTTAGAACTCTACACTATTCAGGATGCTTTTTTCTGTTCAGTATGCTTTCATGTTCAACTTACTGTCCCACCAGGATGCTGGCACCTTCCTAATACAGCAGCTACCCAGCCTGGCAGGCTTGCCTACATAACTGCAGAGGGTTCATACAACCAAGTGCGCAGAACTTTGTGTTTGTCCTTGTTTAACTTCATGAAGTTTCCTGTTGGGTCTTCCAGGTCCACCACTCAAAATGGTGGTTCTACTCTGAACTGCACCCCCTGATTTGGTGTCATCCACGAACTTGAAGGGAATTTTTTGCATTTGCTCCTCCAGGTAACTGATAAAATATCAAGCAGGAACAGTCTCGTAAGAGTCTTCTGAGGAACTCCACAGAAACCTGGCTTCTGAGTACAACGTGAATCATTCACCACAGTTCTTAAGCCTGCTTAAACCTGCTTCACCTATTTGCTAGTCTGTCCTACCCTGACACCTAGGCCACAATGGCCCTGCAATAGAGATGTTGCAGTACACTGTACTGAATGCCTTTGAAAGGCAGATGACATTCGCTGCTCACTCCAATCCATAGATCTCTCTCATTTGTGGAACAGCAATCATCTTATCCTTTCATTTTGTCAGAGAAGATAGGAAAAAAAAAAAAAAGGAAGAAAAAACAACAAAANAGGCAGATGACATTCGCTGCTCACTCCAATCCATAGATCTCTCTCATTTGTGGAACAGCAATCATCTTATCCTTTCATTTTGTCAGAGAAGATAGGAAAAAAAAAAAAAAGGCAGTAAAAAAACATCATCAAAAAAAAAGGCATAAGGAGGCACATGTCCTATGAAAATAGTCTGAGGCAAGTGGGCTACGTAAGCCTGGAGAAGAAATGACTTAGGGTGAACTTAGCAGCCTTCAAATATCTGTGAAGAGGCAATCCAGAATATGAAGTCACCAGCAGTATATGGTGGAAGGATAAAAGGGTGTGGGCAGAAAATAAAGCAACAAATGTTTTGACTGCATGTAAGAAGAAAATTAACCATAAGGACAGCTGAACGGTTGAGCAGGTTGCCCAGACTGCCTAAGCAGTCTCCATCTTCGGAAGTTTACAAGACCCAGCTGGAATAAAGGCCTGAGCAATGTGATCTGAAGTCAAAACAGACCCTGCTTTCAGTAGGAGGTTGGAGTAGAGCTCTCATAAGGTCCCTATCCAAGTTAAATTATCCTGTGATTACAGCATTTTAACCTTCAAAGTGAGCTGGCTTAACCTGCTTTAAGGTTTAAAAGTAATTATTTGGTGTATTTTTATTTACTGTCAGGCAGATCTGTGGTGACAAAAAGCACAGTCACGTAGTTAACAAAATGATAGCTCAGTCAGGCACAATAACACCTATGCTCTTTATTGAGCCTACTCAAGCAGTCTCCTGCAAAAAGAGAATAAGCCTTGGAACACTTTCCTTCTACCAGTAAGTGCCTTTATCAAAAAAAGAAACCCTCACAAACAAAAGAGGGCAACAAGTGACTTAATAGGTGTAACACTACAAGAATATGATCCAGTCAACATACAGGTTGCCCAGGTTGTTTTGTAACATACCAGAAAAAGCCACATTAATGTCTATATATAGATTTAAAAACTATCTTCCTTACTTAACTCTACCTTATATTTAAATCTATTAGGAAAGTATTTCACTCACCTCCCCAGAGGTCCAATTGCCACAGTAAGATTTCCTCCAAGTGTAAGATTACCTCCTTTGGCAAAAGCTTCTACTGCTCTTTCATGATTCAGTATTATTACTAAGTCTGAAACCTATAAAATACCAAATAAAAGTAGTATGCTCTTTAAAAAGAAAATTAGAACATCATGGGAGGAGTATCTTCAGTTTTGTAGGAAAGCAGGTGGAAGCCGCAAATGAAAACTAGCACCAGCTTTTTAAAGGCATTAATTCAAGCAAGAATCACTCATTCTCTCAGAGAATTATTTCTTTACTTGTAAAGGATTAATTTGAAATAATTTTCATAATAAAGTTGATTCTTTTTCTGCAAGGTAATTTTTAAACTAAAAACCAAATTTGACTGATTTTTTCCCAAGTGTTAATATGGTCAGTATGTGATAAGCAATAGCTGCAACAGAAACCCTGTTTTAACTCCAAATTTCCCAATTAACAAATTTTTATTTTCTATAGGTTTTGCAAGCAGTTATGAAGGCATTTTCAGATGAGAACAGAGATTAGATTAAGAAAATAATTTTGATCATTCAATAATGGAATCAATAATAGCAGGAGAGATCTTAGTAAACAAAATCACTGCTCAAAGAATAAACAGCAAAAAGGATACAGGTTATCCCATTATTGACAAAACTTTATTTTTTTGATAAAATTAGTTGTTTAATATATGTGTGTGTATATATATATATATAAATTTCTATTTAGTTTTTTAAGACTTGAATACATGAGATGTAGCCAGTTTCTTCAAGAAGCCTAATTAAAGAACTGAAAAGCTAACGAAGTATTTTTGAAAGGTTCAAATGCAAAATGGAAAAATAAAAATCACTATTTCTAGAAGACTTTACTTGCCTGGAGTGTGACAGAAAATTACATCAAAGAACTTCTACCAGTATTTAAGCTTATGTCAATTACCATCAGCACTCTATAACTCTTTGATTACAAAGCCTTGGGTGACATGGTCTAGGGTGAGGCGCCCTTGCCCACAGCAGGGGGGTTGGAACTAGATGATCTTAAGGTCCTTTCCAACCCTAACTATTCTATGATCCTACGATTTTATGACTTAACAAATTTCAATAAAAGTCTCCTACAACTCTTCTCACACTAGGAAGCATTTTAAAGAAAGAAAAAGTCTTTCAAACACAAGCATGATCCTATAAAGATCAACATCTTATCTGAGAGCTCAGTAACACATTACCTGTATTAAAAAATATACCAGCCTGATCAACAAAGTATATTACACTATTGTAGCTTATTGTGTTGGATTATCCTTTCAACAGATACCTTGATTATCCAAGAACTGCCATGCCTGATCTTTCATCTGATGGACTTGACTGAATGTCAGGTTCAGAAAAAACTTTCGACTTACCCCACATTCCAAACAGTGACAGCAGGGAATACAAGAGGAAATACTAAATTACTTGCAAAACAAAGCTGGCCCAGAAATATCACACAGTGTAAGACAGGCCTTTGTTATTAGCCCCGTGGTAAACTCCACCCCATCCCAAAGAAAAGATGTCTGACATAAATACTTTGTGAATCATCTAAGGATGGAAAGAGAATGCCATTCATGATGCTGTTACCTCCTCTAATTTGTTAAGAGGCTGAATCCACAGCTAAAGCTAAATTAATCTATAGTGAGAAAACCTTCAAGGAAAGCATCTAGATGAGTTTAAAAATTGGTCTTTAATTTGAGGTACCAAGTTGCTTACAGTGACTTCTGAAGTCTGTGATTTCCTTGTTGTTTAAAACCACCCATAATTACCACTACAATTATGCCAACTATAATCTTGCCTACAGGAATAAAATTCAACTTATTTCTACAAGGCTTAAGTTTATATATGACTGATACTAGATGCTGATATTGGATTCTGGGCTCCTAAGCCACTGAAGTATTTCTGAATAGCATCTCTTCTCTAGAAGAAATAAGTAAGATTGTGCTATCATAATGCCAATAAGGAAATGGTATTTTGTAAACTGACTAAAATTTCAACTAAAGGGCAAAATATTGCTCAGAAAAAACACACCATCTCAGAAGTAGCTTCTGTATCAAAATGATTCGAGTAAGTATCAGTAATGGTTTCATTATCTAAAATATCAGATGGAGATGATTAAAGGAAAAGTTTCATAAATTAATCAAAGCATGTGAAAAATCTGTTTCATTGTCATAAAAGCAAAACTAACGCCCCCCCAACAACCCTTCTCCACAACCCTCCTAAACCCCTGAATACTGTGGCTCAAACTCAATGTTTTGTAATGCATTCAGAACCTGTAGTCATGAACACTGAAGAAAAATCCCTACCAAAAATTCAATAATTTCATATTCACAGCGTCCTTTAAAAAGTGCACAGCAATAATGTCTGAGATCACACAGCAAACAAGAGGGATACAACAAAATATTGATCCTTTGCTCATTATGTGAGTGCTGGCCGACTGGCTGTCAAGAGCTGTTTAGCTGCAAGAGACACACTGGGAGCTGGTGTGGATCACCCATGTCAGCTATGCATGGATTCTCCTGAAGAGCAGAACACCCATAGCAAGGGATCTTGCTGGCAGCATACTGTTACTTTGATTTTCTGTGGGAATGGCAGAAAAGAAGCTAAACAGAAATAAAAGAGGGCAGGACTGGAGGCTAGGGTGGAAAAGAGGAGGAAAGCAAGGGTGAGAGCTGTGAGGAGGAAAAGACAGGAAGCAGAGGCAAAGCACTGACAGGGCTAAGATCAACAGGATTTCTCTGAACATGCTTGAGGGTCCCTTACTTGACCATTTCTGCTGGCTGCAAACTGGCTTGTTTTCTGCATTCCTAGACAGGAGGCACAATCAGTTTTGGTGTTCCTGAAGTCAGTAATCTCAAGTTTGAGTGAGAAATGCATGAAGAACAGTAACATTAGCTAGGCTCCATTTTGCTTAGCCTTCAAATCCTTACACCGCTTCTTGCCAGATGGAGTCCTTGCCCTCTTTCATAAAGCATTTGGTACTGTCTAGGATACTTCTAATTAATTCCAATTGGCTTATATGTGAATACTGAAAGAAAGCTTCCCATAAGGGAAAAATTCAGTCTTTTAGAAGTGAGAAATCAAGCAAACAGCTGTTATATCACTTGTTTTCATTTAAACCTCTTCAAGCAATTAGACTGATAGGACCAAAATCCCTATTTTATTTGTCTTTTATATATACAAATTCTGGAATAGCTTTTTAACATAGAAAAACTGATTCTATTATCTCACTAACATTGAGATCTTAGTCAATATACTTTTACTTCTTGCAAAAAAAGTTACCAACAAGTATTTCAAATGAAAAATGATACCTCAATTCCAATTTCAAATCCACCACCCAGGCCAGCAATTCCTATTGCAGAAGGAGCAGACCAGGCTGTCATGCAAAACAAGAAAAATTTACAGAATTTTTACCACATGTTACAAGGAATACTAATTTTATTATTACAGTTAAAAACTACTAACAAATTATCTCTTTAAAACTGTGTTCAAAACCACTATAATGGAATCACATAACTATACTGCTTTATCCCACATGAATGAGTTTAAGAAATACAAACCCTTGTGATATAAACAAACCTTTATTACAAATTATTTATCTATATGCTTTTATATCTCACCCTTTTCTACAAAGATACTGAAAGCATTTGCATCTCGTAAAAAATATGTACAATATTTTGAAACTAGCTTTCAAACCAAACATTGTCACCTACTGGCTTGACACCTCACACTACTTTTATGCTACAAAAAAAAATTACTGAAGACTATTTTTTATTGTTATTATTCTTCTAGTTTTCCCATGAAGTAGAAAAGTAAAATATCCACTTACTTCCATTAGGAAGACGAGCTAATACAACTCCACTTCCGCCTCGAGCGGTCACCAAAAATCCAGCTTTGATAACAGACAAAACTGCAAGGCCTTTGGCCTTAGCTATTACATGAGCTGAAAGAGCAAAATAATTTGTTCAAGATCTTGCAAGAACACTTCTAAAAAAAGGGGAAAATAAAACTTTACATTTTATGATTCTGAACACAGAAGAGTCAAATAATCAAAGCAAAAGCTTAAAGAAAACTAAGAAGAGCAGAACTGATAATGATGCCTTGTGCTGATTTTGGCTGGGATAGAGTTAATTTTGTTTGTAGTAGCTAGTATGAAGCTGTGTTTTGGATTTGTGCTGAAACAGTGTTGGTAATACAGTGATGTTTCAGTTATTGCTGAGCAGAGCTTACACACATCCAAAGGCCTTTGCTGCTCCTCACTTCACGCCACCAGAGAGTAGCCTGGCAGTACACAAGGAATTGTGAACAGACACAGACAGAACAGCTGACCCCAAATGACCCAAGGGATATTCATAGAATCACAGAATAGTTAGGGCTGGAAAGGACCTCAAGGTCATCAAGTTCCAACCCCCCTACCATGGGCAAGGACACCTCACACTAAATCATGCCATCCAAGGCTCTGTTCAACCTGGCCTTGAACACTGCCCAGGACGGAGCATTCACAACCTCCTTGGCCAACCAATTCCAGTGCCTCACCACCCTAACAGGGAAGAACTTCTTCCTTCTATCCAATCTAAACTTACCCTGTTTATGTTTTAACCCGTTATCCCTTGTCCTGTCACTACAGTCCCTAATGAAGAGTCCCTCCCCAGCATCCCTATAGGCCTCCTTCAGATACTGGAAGGCTGCTATGAAGTCTCCATGCAGCCTTCTCTTCTCCAGGCTGAAGAGCCCCAACTTTCTCAGCCTATAATTCTAGACCACACAGAGTCATGCTCAACAATAAAAGCTGAGGGAGGATATAGAAAGAGAGGGACATTTGGAATTACAGCATTTGTCTTCCCAAGCAAGTGTTACATGTAATGGAGCTCTGCTTTCTCGAAGATGGCTGAACATTTGCCTGCCAATGGGAAGTGAATGAAGTGAATGAATTCCTTGTTTTGCTTTGCTTGTGTGGGCAGCTTTTGCTTTACCTATAAAACTGTCTGCATCTCAACCCATGAGTTTTCTCACTTTTACTCTTCCGTTTCTTTCCCTCATCCCACTGGGAGGGACTGGGCAAGTGGCTGGCTGGGGCTAAACCCACATCTCCACAGTCAATCATAAAACTTGTCACAGGTCATGTTAGCCTGCACACTGACCCCTACACTGTCACAACTGCTTCACCCATCCTAGTTAGCTCACACAGAATTACTTTGCATACTGCCATGTGAGTACCCTTAACAAGATATTTGACATGCATGTCTTCACAGATTTTGGAGGAAAGGAGTCTGACTTTAAATCATAATGACGTACAGCAGCCTAATGAGTTTATATCCTTAGATATATTGTGGCAAATAAAGTGTCATCATCTTGCAAGTCTTACTACAGACCTTCTGGAACATAATAGTTATTAATTCAAAGCCACAACCAGCAATACCAGATGAAGAAGGGCACTAGTAGAAACACAGAATAACAACTGCAGAAATAAAGAAGACAGCAGAAAATCAAGGAGTATCAAAGGAGAAAGATACTCTGATCTCTCTCCTTCAACTTATTTTCTTAGAGCTAATTCTAATAAACACAGATATTCTCAAGAAGTAGAGCTAGTTTTCCGGGTTCTCCCTTAAAAACACATTCACAGGGTAAGCATGAGAGACAGTCTCTCCACCCTAGAGGAAGCTTCCCTGTTCAGATACCCTGTGGTTGTAAACATACAAAAGATCTTTCCCAGCAAATAGTGTCTGACTAGAATCCAGCAAAATGAATCTGTTCACTTCCAAAATGCTTTCATAAGAGGTACAGCACCCCCCCAGATCCTCATTCCTCTTTAAGTTATGGTCAGTGAAAACAGAAGGAATTGGTAAAAGATCATGAGTGCAACACAGGGAAGTGATGGAGGTTTTAGCTGAATCAGAACATTTTCTTTACTCACGGGGTATGATTTTATCGGGTCCATTTCTAGAAGTTATTTCAGTAAACTCTCGCAATATTTTAGCTGCCTTCTTAGCTTCTGATTTCAGGTTGGAAGGTATAGGGTTATTCACTGTAAAACATGAAAAAAAAATTATACCTATGGTAAGTTCAGTGTAGCTCATATAAAGAAAAAAGTGTAATTTGTATGAGAAAAGTGATTCTTCACAAATAAAGGGTAAACCAAACAAATGGAAAACAGCAAATACAAGAAACGATCTTTTGCATCAGACTTACATTTTGTCTCTGACAGCTGTAACAGAAGATGCCGCTTAGAACACACAAGCTCAGTTCTTTTCCACTATCTGTTCCCCTTGTAATTCCCCAGAGTCTACGCTGGTAACCGCAAAGGATGTAGGAGATACATCCTGTTTTTTCCATGACTATTCATGTGCTTGTTGCATATGAATTTGTCTAATACCTTTCCAACCCTCTGATAATCTTCGCCTCCACAACTCCTGCAGTAGCAGTCCTGTTCTTCCTGTGACTATTGATGTGCTTGCTGCATATGAATTTGTCTAATACCTTTCAAACCTGCTGATACTTTTTACCTCCAGAGCACCTGCAGCAGCAGTTCACTACCTTATACTTGTATAAGTATACTTAAATACTTGATTTAAAATAATCTACTAGTTACAGTGAATGCCTGCTAGTTCAAATCTCACTAATTCTGGTGAACAACTACCTTATTCAACAAATCCAGTATCTTCATGCTTTTACAGAAAGCTACAGCCCCACAGCCTTCTCCACTTCTTCAGCCAAGCCTTCATAGTCTCTCCTCAACGTAGTTGCTCCATCACTCTGAGCAATCTGCTCTTCTCTGTATCACCATCAACTCTGCTGTCCTTTAAACCAGCAACTGGTGAACAATGACCACCAAGAGGTGATCATCTCTTCAGGGAACTTCTCTTAAAGAGCTAAACTTGCAGCATGTTTTCAAAATGAAAAAAATGCTGCTTCAGACCTAGACATGTTTAGAAATCTACTTGCTCTTGAAGGGTTTATCAATATTTTTTCTCCAGTGTAACCCAACATAAGCACCTCTAAAGATTTAAACTCAGGAAAAAGCAGGGATCTGGAATAGATTGTTTGCTTTATAAAGCTAGAGACTACAGCAGCAGACATAAAAGATCTTGCAATTTACCTCCAAGATCTATTATAAATTCAAGAGAAAAGTGTTGAATCCATTTAGATCTACCAGATCAGCTGCCATTAATCAAGTAGTGAACAGAATCAAGTATAAGATAGTAATACTCTGCTATAGTACAAATACCACTTTATGTATGAACAGTAACATTTCACCTGTATATTGTCAAAAAGAGGCCTAAGAGCAGATAGAAAGGTATGAGTTAGTCTTGGTCCTTCTATCTACTAAAACCCATCCAACCTACGACTTAAATGTCCTGTCTGGACATATCAACACCCACAAGTTCGACGTTTACTGGCAAGAAATTGTCCCAGTAATACATTAATATATTGTTAGACCAAAGATGCATCTAGCCTCATGCCTTGTCCCTAAAACCAGCACAAAAAAGACTGTGTGTAGAGAACTTTCAGTCAAAAGTGGCTCTTCACTCTAGGCAACACTCCCACCTAAAACCATGAAGGTGAGGCCTAAATATATTTTGAGATTAAATCAATGAAGCTCGGAGAGCAGCAATTCAGCTCAGACTAAGTGAAACACTTGGCAAGTCAGCCAAGTTTCTGGCCAGGATCCATTGCCTAGAATAGGAATTACACCTCTAGTTTTTAAAATTAGCTATATTCCTCAGTACGTTCTCCAAGCAAGAAGGAAGACTGCCAGAATAAGAAAGGTTTTGATAGCTGAATCTCTGAACTACCTTCCCCTGCAAAAACTTGAAGCCAACACGTTTAGCTTTGGTGAAAATACAGCAGGTATAGCATTGGAGAGTGTGAAGTGACAGCAGATATCACAAGGTTGTGCAGAAATATCAGGCTCTGGGAAGGGAAGGAAATAAGTGCACAGCATGCCACAGGCTCTAAACTGCATTGCAGTAACAGAAAGAAAACATACTAATTCTATCCCCTAATAACACCTTCTGTTTTAGGAAGTTAAGATGATAGCCTGATCTCCATGTGTGAAAGGATAGCAAAAGACAAAGCATCAAACACTGAAGCTTCTGAGGACCTTCAGAAAAACCTATTGGCATATGCAATTTTCTCTAAACTGTTGACACTAGAATTGTGAGTCAGCTTGCAGGAGCTCCGAACATGTGTTTCCTCTTTGGTTGGAGGCCATTAATGAGTGGTGTCCTTCAGGGGTCAGCATTGGGACCTACACCCAGGTCAGAGCAATCCCAGGCACAGCTACAGATTGGGCAGAGAAAAGATCCAGAGCAGCCCTGCGGAGAAGGACTTGGGGGTGGTGGTCGATGAGAAAATGAACATGAGCTGACTGCAGTGTGCACTTGCAGCCCTGAAAGCCAACCATATCCTGGGCTGAATCAAAAGGAGCATGACCAGCAGGTCGAAGGAGGTGATCCTACCCCTCTACTCTGCTCTCCTCTCGTGAGACCTCACCTGGAGTATTGTGTGCAGTTCTGGTGTCCTCAACATAAAAAAGACATGGAAGTGTTGGAACAAGTCCAGAGGAGGGCCACGAGGATGAGGACTGGAGCNCTCTCGTGAGACCTCACCTGGAGTATTGTGTGCAGTTCTGGTGTCCTCAACATAAAAAAGACATGGAAGTGTTGGAACAAGTCCAGAGGAGGGCCACGAGGATGATCAGGGGACTGGAGCACCTCCTGTACAAAGACAGGCTGAGAAAGTTGGGGCTCTTCAGCCTGGAGAAGAGAAGGCTGTGTGGAGACCTCATAGCAGCCTTCCAGTATCTGAAGGGGGCCTTTAGGGATGCTGGGGAGGGACTCTTCATTAGGGACTGTAGTGACAGGACAAGGGGTAATGGGTTCAAACTTAAACAGGGTAAGATTAGATTGGATATAAGGAAGAAATTCTTTCCTTTTAGGGTGGTGAGGCACTGGAATGGGTTGGCCAAGGTGGTTGTGAATGCTCCGTCCTGGGCAGTGTTCAAGGCCAGGTTGGACAGACCCTTGGGTGACATGGTTTAGTGTGAGTTGTCCCTGCTTATGGCAGAGGGGTTGGAACCTGATGACCTTCCAGCCCTAATGATTCTATCATTCTATTGTAACTCATAATACTGTAACACACAGTGCATGTCCACCTGCATAGTCAGATGCACACTTCTGCATGCAGCCTTTCACTTATGATATTTTAGAGGTACAGATGTCTTGAATACACATTTTATGGTACTTAATGTAATTAAGTACATTTCAGAGTACTTAATTATTTTTACAGTTCAGTAAGGTTAATGTGGAAGAGATGCTTCACTTCTACTGTTGTAGAATGGACAGCTGCATGCCTGACAATGCATGATTCCTAGCAGAGTTATCAAGACAATGAAAATAAGACATGTATACACTGGAGATAAACAAAAAACCATGGCTAAGATAAAAAGCATTCTGTGGAGCAAAAGTAAGCACTATCCAGCTTCTAGATTACAGAGAAACTTTGTGCTATTCTCACTCTCCTCTTCCTTATCTTCAAATGAATTCCTTCTTTCCCTTTGTCTCTCTATGCCCAATCTCAGAATTTGGAGGAATATCTTGAATTCATTTTTCTTACTACTAAAAAAGGAAGAAAAAGCTAGTATTTCAAAAGGATTAGAAAAGAAACCCCTTAGCTAAGTCTATTAAAACCTAAAAGTCTGAAAGAGTAAAAAAAAATATTTTGAATTTAGAATTGCTTCAGAAAGATTCGATGGTTACCAGAAAACAGTGGGTGCATGTTTATGTGCATGTAATGCCTTACTATTTAATTGAAGACCATTCAAAGTTGAACTTCATTAGCCATCAAAAATAATATTGTTACTGTCTCACCGATCCTTCAATTCTCAACACAGAAGTGGTTTCAAAATCAAGTTTTGGTCACACCTTGGGGAAGGAGGGAGGACGTCACAATAACCCTTCTCAGTGTACTTTCAAAGTTTCACGAGATACCTAGGACGACTCCATGATTTTCCTACCTGGCTTATTATTTATCCTGATGTTGCTATTTAGGAAGAATTTTTTTACTCTGAGGATGGTGTTTTTACGAACAAGTTGACCAGCAAGGTGGAAACATTCAAGATTGGGTTGGATGGGGTTCTGAGCAACCGGACGTAGTTGAAGATGTCCCTACTCATTGCAGGCAGGTTGGACTAGATGACCTTTAAAGGTCCCTTCCAAGCCAAACTATTCCATGATTTATCTGCACTCAAGATAAATGAAAATTACATATTTTCAAATCAAGTATCTTTTTTTGTGCCACAAAATGTGGAGTTCCTTTATTACTGAGAAATATGGGAGATAGAGAGATGCCTCATTTACCTGTGCAATGTAACAGTAAGCATGAGAATAGCCTAATTTCCCATTCTCGCAATAATAGCAGAAACTCCACTTTCCCTCTATATTATTTGTTTCCAATGTCAATATTGCTTCTGCATCCCTGGGTAACCACCAGAATTCACACTTCCATTGTCCTTTGCTTCTTCCCTTCCTGGTGCAGACTGAAGCAATGCAGGATTATTTTTCTGGACTAAAACAGCAAGCAGATTTGACAACAATGTTCAGCCAGTTACTTTGCATGGAGCCAGATCTGTGTACTTTCGTAAGTGGTCTAGGAAACAGGTGATCATCCTAAAGCACAGAGGCGGGAAAGAGGCAAGGAAAAAAGGAGGAGGCTGAATGCCTGCCAACTGAAGTGCTCAAAGCTACACCCTGTAGAGAAGGATTATAAGAAAGATGACTTATGCCCCAATGTTATTTTAGACAACAGAATGTATAAAAATTAAAGCAACTTTAATTGGTAAGTAAGTATGGCACAGAAGGGTTTCAACAACAATTGACAGGATCAGTAAGCCAACTGATTAAACACTTTTGTTGCTGAAAACCAATAGTTACTCCAAGTGGCTATCATATGTTTATTTTCACAGCAGCTCGTTTTGAGTTCCTTTATTTATTTCCATAATGTTACACAGATACTAAGGAACTGGCAGGATGCCTACAGGGGTCTTGAGGAACGAATGAATTGTCTAAAAAAACCCCACAAACAACAAGCCAACACCCTGACCTTAATTATTTACAATATGATGTTTGATAAAGCCTGGCTGGACTCCCATTTTTGCTACAAATGCTAAAGCCATAGCAAAAGAAATCTAATATTTTTATCACTGAAGAAAGGGGGAGGCTTGGCTCTCCCTCTTGGGATATGCCACACTCAGTATTTTGTTGACAGAATTAAACATTAATTAAGGACACAGACAACAATTAACACTTAAAGGGCAAAGGTTAATGGTTAGCTATAAAGCATGGATGAGGCCCCACTTGTATTATTAAATTTTAGACCAGTTTCATAAAACCTTGTTCAAAACCAAAGAATATTATGCTTTTTCAGTAAAAAGTGGAAAATCACACAAGTATGTCAAAGGCTTCAAAACTACTTATTTAGTTAAAAAAAAAAAAAAAAGTGTGTGGTGGTTTGCACTCTGAAATGGTGGTGTCTGTCGCAAAATACAATAGAAATAAAATTACTAAAGACTATAGTGAAGGTTAGGAACAAAATCTTGTTTCTACTTATTTTAATCACTGTATAAACAGACAACACTGTAAGTGGGATTTCTGTGACATGAAAAATGGATTAAGCTTCTGTTCAACTATTAAACTGTCCTCCTCACCTCAAGCTTACCTTAAAATTTAAACCAGGAAAATATTTTCTGAAAAACTGATTTAATATTGCAGGTCTATTCAACAGATGTTATAGAAATATCTGCTTTTTAAAAAAATACTGTATGAAATATTTAGACATAAGCATTAGTTCCATGTTTAATTTACCCTTCAATAACATAAGGAATAATCCTGTAGCACTGTCTTCACTATTAGCTTTTAAGTATGCATATATAATTGTCTGTTTTGTATGCAAGTAATGCTCAGGAAAAAGGTAACCAGGAGCAATACGACAACAATATCTATCAGGAGGATATACTGACTGATGGATTTAGAATGCCATGACCAGTGAATGTTCAGCTGGGAGCAAGCTTCATTTACACTCTTGCTTGTTGTTGAAAGGAGAAGAGATTGAGCATATGTGAGTCAGCAACACAAACCCCATGGGGGAATATCACACCAAAATTGATTAACTACTTAATTTGTAAGGTGATGAGGCAAGTGCGTCAGCATCTAATTTACATTCTGACTAACAGTAATAATGTGTTGGCTGAACATTTGGTGAAATTATCTGAGCAAGGTGTAATAAAGAATAAATAAAGGCTTTTTACTTTAAAGCTGTAACTTATTCTGATATAATCAAAATTCTGCTGAATACAGACAGATGTAATAAAGCATGGTGGTGTTATGAGAACCTGAACATCAAAAATACAGTTTCAAAGACGACTGATGATAAAGTGGAGACAACACCTCACATGCAAATTTCATACATACGCTGCTCATCTATATAGGAACTTTAAACTATTTGGTGTGTGGGTCATGGCTTTGGGTTTTTTTTAGCTACAAAATAAGGTGGTATTTGCTGTTTTCTCTATAAGCCTCAGACAGTAATTCAGTTTTCACTTTCACTTCCCTAAAAAGTTTAGTAAAAGCACAAGAATACATTAAAGCATAGCTGGTTTGCTAATGCCCATGGTTACAGCAGCAACATTAATGCTAAAAAGCTTGTATGAACAGAGACCATTCAAATCTATAATTAAGAACACTCATAAACATGAGAACTAGCATAGTCAAGAAAGGTTACAGGACATCTAATGAGAAAGAAGAACCTGAAAAGCAAGACAGTGCAGTGATAGAAAAGAGCCTAAACAAGATATTTCAATTCAGCACTACAATTAAAGAGATTAATGTAATTTTGGTTTCACAAATGTGTAACATTGTGGTAGCCAGCTCTAGCCTTAGGATTCACCTGGTACTTGGAATTCCTAGAAAAGTGTGCAAGATGTGCATCAAAAGCATTTTGCCTAACCTAAGAAAAGTCAGGAGAAATAGAGGAGTGGATGACAAGGAGCAGACTATGTTAAACATGTCTCCATCAGTCTCCCTCCATTTACTACTTCCAATCCTCGAAGCCAGTGGTAAGCAGCAAAGAAGCAAGGTCAATGAAATGGCAAGCAAAGTCTGTGGAGTCCAAGGAAACAGTGGCAGAACTTGAAATGAAATTTGGGGGAAAAGGATGGAATAAAATAAAACCAATAACCACTCCCTTTAGTCAAAACCCAGCAGACTTCTGTTGTCAGAGCCTGAGCAACTTTCTCCTGGTTTTGGAGCCAACAGCAACAAGCAGATACTTCTTCCCCAAGACTCCAAGGAGCATGAAAGAGGAAAGCCTGAGAATGCACACTTTGAGCATCCTGCTGGAAAACACTAATTGTACGGCTAAAAGGAGTCTAGGAAAGCAGTAGCAGAGAATGAGAAAGTAATAATTAGTGACACAAATGTTCATGCCAATTGTCTATGTTGAACAATTCTGCCACAGACACCTGGAGAACAGCAAGTGAGGTAGAAGACAACAGAAAATGCATCAGTATAACGCAATGGAAGCAAAGTTGAAAAGGCAAAAATGGGGTCTCTCCATACAAAGAAGCCTTACAGTAATGTCATGTGTTTTGTGTTTCTACCATGTTCCTCTCATCACTTAGATGCCTGAAATTTTACCAGCTTTCATGCAGTACTTTCTTCAACAGGCCTGGAGTGCGTAGTCAGTGCTATGTCAGAGACAGTGTGATGGCAGGGTACTACAACAGGAACTACATGTCCTTGCAGAGTGACAGCTGAGCTGCACTTGCTTTATAACCCTAAAAGTCTTTGCACTGTTGATTACTGTAACTACTTTTTCCCCCCTTCCCCACCCTGGATAACAAGAAGTTTACTGGATGGTATGACATTAAGCCGGAGCTGGTAGAAAGGTGGTGGGGCAGGGAGAACAGATTTGAAAGTTCTGCAGAACCTGCAGCCTTCAGCATACAGAAAACAAGGAGTTTGAAGTATTTTAAGGTTAACATAAGACAGATGGAAACATAAGAAATCATATTTTTATTCCGAAACACTACATTGGAAGGAAGTGAAATGGTACATAGACCTGAAAATTAATACCACCCCACCCCAATCCATGTTAAATCTAGCCTGTTTTTCCTTGGTGCACCTGCAAAAACCTACTAAAGCTAGCTATTGATGACAGCTTGCACACAAGAAAAACCTCATGAGCAAAATAAAGCTGCAACTAAATTCAGCCTTCAAGAACTCAAATATTAAAAAGGAATGTTGCATGCCAAGTCAGCACCTTCTCTAAAAGGAAAATAGACTGACATATTTCTTAAAACCAGCATCTCACAGACATTTCTATCAGTACATAAAGCTATTTACAGTATTTTGAAGATTTATTCTTTTTATTGAATTGGGGAGAGGGCTATAAAAAGAAATCATTCTTGAATTTATGAAGCTTACATTTCCGAAGTTACCTCTGTGTATATACTTATCTATTTACAGTAATTTGGGGGGG
>NDXB01015425.1:109881-124741 GCA_002631895.1 Agapornis roseicollis | reverse complement strand
TTATTTTTTTTTTTTTTTAGGTGTGGGGGGGGGGGGGGGGGGAAATGACAAATACCATTTTAAAGATTAATACTTTTGAAAACTTATATGGAATCTTGCATTGCATCTGTGTGCTTAATCCATGACAGTTAAGAATTCAGAAAATGACAAGAAACCTAGCCATTTATATTTGGATTTTGGTATGCAAATACACAGTATGAAGTCAAATCAAAACCTACAGAATCACAAGTGTTTATTCAAAAAGGAACTACTTGAAACACAGAAGCCTTACATAAAAAGCAGATTTCTTCCTTTGTTCTCATCTCTGTAAGCCTGTGGGTTTGTTTGATTTTTCTGTTTGCGTTAAGGTTTTGTTGGGGGTTTTTTTGTTGGTTGGTTTTGGTGCTTTTTTGGCAATATATTAGTTTGAGTTATGGAAATCAAAATACCTCTGAAGATAATTTGAAGGAAGCCAGTATTATTGAAAGCTTCTAAATGTAGTAACTCTGAACCTGGAGATGGAAAGTGCCTCACCCCCAGCCCACACCTGTACTACTTCTACTATTAGCTGGTATTCTGAGGCAAGTTGGTCTTTGACGCTTTTAGAAGCGCCTAACCTTGCGCTTTCTGCTATGAACTTTTTAACAGAGAAAACTTCTCCGTCCTGGTCAAGTCTTTAGGCTGTTGTCCTCTCAGTACAGGAGCTTTATAAACAAAAGCTTACAGACATACAAACTGAGATGTTAGTCAATGACGTATCTGAAAGCAAAGAAGATTTTTTTGAAATACAGTGATTACATAATACATCCAAAAATAAACTTAGCCTCTGCATGGGCTACCTGAATAAATTAAATTGTATGAAATATGACAAAAGCATTTATGCTTGTTAGCTATATTAGTGTGAATATTCTCATGTATAGTGTTCAAAAGCATACAAGATTTTTGGTCAGCTGCTGGTATAGACAAGCTGCCTTTTTGCATTTTGCTATCAATTATGTAAGCACTTCTACACCATGGAAGCTCATTATTTTTCATGTAGAATACCCATTTTTTAATGCTAAAGAAACCCTACAACAGGCAAAAAGTCCCACGCCCACAGTTTCTCTGTGTGCATATTTTTAATTACTTTTCTCAATAAAGAGGAAAGTGTTAACACAAAGTGTAAACACAAAGAAAACTTAATGGACTATCGATTCTGAACCATAGAATGCTTGGAGCTGCAAGGGACCTTAAAGATCACGTAGCCGCAACCTCCCTACCACCCACAGGGACACCTTCCACTAGACCTGGTTGCTCCAAGCCCTATACAACCTGGCTTTGAACACTATCAGGAGTGGGGCAGCCACAACTTCTTTGGGCAATCTGTGCCAGTATCTCACCACCCTCACAGGAAAGAATTTTGGCTAATATCTAATCTAAATCTACCAAATTTGGAATTGAAAAAAAAAACCAACACCAAATCAAAAACCTGTAACACACAAAGACACCCACATCATCAAAAGCATTTGATGAGTTGGGTTCCTAGCTTTTACTTAAGTCATCTTGGAGGAAATTCTAGAGATGGTGAATTTCCTCTGATCTCCTAGAAGAATGAACTTTCTTAGGAGAGCTAAAACACATGAAGGTAAAATGATACTAGCATAGCTGAACAAAGCATTTTAAAGAAAAACACATTCTCTTTGTGTATGCAAAATGTTACAACTAGGTAATGCCTCCTAATTTTTAAGGCACTGTGGCATATGAAGACAGTCGCTAACTGCAGGAGGTACAGCTGAATCAGAGGATTTGCTCCAAAAAACACACCAGACAGCTGTTCAACTGCATGGGAGGCAGAGCAGCGAACACCTGTAGCAAAAAGTCTTCAAAGCTCCTTGTAACTTAGCAATTTCAAGAGTCCAACTGAATTTTAACCTTTGCACAAGGAAAGAGGATAAACACAAAGGGCATGAAGAAGAAATCACTCAGTTTGTACAAAGATAGACAGAAAACAGCATTTTCAAGAATATAGAGCCAGTGGTATGCTCTATAACAAGCACTAAAGGCAAAGTTACCCTGAGACTAACAAGTGAACTCTTCCAACAGTTCGCACCACAAGAATTGCAGGCTTTTGTTCAAAACATGCCACCACACCTATTCATGGCACTCAGGCCCTGGGAAACTGTCTACGTGAAATCCTTTTAGCAAGTCTTTCTTATACACTTGTCGTAATATGCTTGATGTGTAAACAGTTTGTACCAAAGGGCTTGGGTGCTGCCCAGCAAGCAAGATACGTAGCATAGCCAAAGCTAAGTCAGAGCTAGAAATTCAGTTCTGCCTGTCTCTCCTTGTATCAATACAAGAGTTGGCATGATAATTGAAATTTATATATGGGAGTAAGGGAGAAACACCAAAGGGAGTCCCAACTTATGCTTGCTAACTTCATTTTAATCATGAAGAATGCACTTCAGGGCAATCCAAGCCTGTAAACAAGTACATTAACTTCTGCACAAGAAAGCTCAAAAACAAATTTTGCTTTTTTTAAAAAAAAAAAAAATCTTGAAAAACATAATTTATATCTTCACCAGGGATAGAAGCATAGAGAGCACAAAAATGTAACTTATGACAACCCCAATGTGTACTACATAATAGTTCTGTGTGTTACAATAATAACCTACATAAAAAAAAAGATAGCAACATTAAGAAAATACAGACTCCAGTTACTTACTGCATAAAACATTCAACACTTCTATCAGTAAAACCATTACTACCATCCTGATCTTCTCATGCCCCCACTTCACAGATGTCCCAATTCTCTATGTGCACACATCAAATCTAAGAAATTACCAATTTCCACGATGAATTAATTTCTACAATTAATCACAAAGGAAATTTCTTCTAACTGAAAGGAATAGACATTAAAGAAATGGAAGTGCTTGGCAACTGTTATTCAAGGGTTTGAAGAATCCTTATTCTACCTGAGCTTTTACATTGTCTTGTTCACAATAGCATTCCTTTCCCACTAACTCTACACTGCTCTGGTTGTATAAAATGGCAGAGCTAAGTGTGAGAATTACACAAGTGACTCATCTCACCATTCCCTCCTTTGCTGAGGCCACATCTGACAACTGAGCAGTGTCACAGCCCCCTTTGGGGTCCACCACCTCGCACTCATCACACCAGCAAGCAGGCCTGTGAGACAGCAGAATGCTGCAGTGCACAGGGAGGGGAGTGATGGATAGACAGTCAATGTTTCTGATCACCAGTAACTGCACTTCAAAGTAAAATAAGCATGAAAAAAATGCAGTTGTGCAACTGCATTTACAAATAAACAAAAACAGGTCAGCATATGCAGTTGCATAAAAAATGTGCTACCTGTTCCACTCAACTGAAAATATGTTACATAAGCTTTTCAGGTTATAAGGTTACTTAATCATTGCTTTCATGTGTAAGTCAAAGACTTGGCACAATTTTCAGAACAGGGTATTTTTGTTTAACCTCCAAAGAACTTCATTTTGACTGAAAACCAAGGTAAACAAGCCATAAAAGCAGCAGAAGAATCCAGTCCTGGCCACACCTTACCATTGCAAAGCCAGCGTTGCAGAACGCAGCCAGGGACATGGATAACCCTGCAGGAGAAACCACATACAAAAAATCCCCAATGTTCAACCTTTTCTGGAAAACAAAGCAATTGTGTGTTCTTAACTTCACCAACAGCTTGGTGAGGCCGACACCAGATTTGACACCTCTGAAATTTCTTCTTGGAGGATGCGCTACATGCCACAGCGTTGGGAGAGATGGCAACTTAATGAGAAAACTACGTGTTGCTCGCCTGTTTGCTTGATCTGTGGCAAGAGCCCAACTGGGGGCAGTCACTCAAGCTGCCCGCCAGGGGCTGACTAACCCTGTAGCCTATCAGCCAGCCCCTCTGGGTGCCCCCCGCAGCTACAGGGGAGGCGAGGGGCCTCTCCCCAGTACACCAAGCCTGGCCCGCCGGACAAACGAACGGCCCACCCGGCTGCCCGGGGAGAGAGCGAGGGAACTGCAGGCAGGACGAAGGAAGCCGCCGCCTCAGCGGGGGAAGCCCGGGCAGCCGCCGAGGAGGGCGGGACCCCCCACCAGGGTTCCCTCGCTGAGGAGCCCGCCTGCCTCCCACAACGATACTCACTCCTGCCTGGGCCGGAGCGCCCTCACTTCCCTTCGCCTCGCTCCTCCTCAGCGCCGCGGCACTGGACTGTGCCAGGGCGGCCCCGCCGAGCCGCGCACCTGCCGCAGGTGAGACGGGCGGGGCGGGGCCGAGCAGGCCGCCAACCGCCTGCCCGCCAGCAGCCCCCTCCCCCCTGCCCGGTCCCGGTCCCGGTCCCGGTCCCGCCCTTGCATGCACAGATGCTCGGCAGAGTGCCACAATTCACCCCTTTTAATTTTGACTCAAATCAGGCAAATAGCGTAGACGCCTGTAACGGCCGGTGCCGTAAAGTGCGGCGCAGGGGGCACGACAGCTGGGAAGGTCCCCTTTGTGGGTGTCTGAACGAAGATGGCGGCGGGGGAGATGAAGTCGGTGCTTTTCGTCTGTCTGGGTGAGCGGGGCGAGGGGACAGAAGAGTCGGGTCTGTGCTCTGCCGTGGTTCTCCCGTACTCTTCGGTTAGGAGTCCCGGATGGGGGTGTAGGGAGCGGGGTGAGGCGAGGTTCGGCGGACTGCGGGTAGGCCCGGCCCGCAGCCTAGGCGTGCAGGACGAGGGTGGCTCTGTGGGTGTCTGCTTTCTCGGGGAGGGTTGGAGCTATAGCTGCGGAGGGAGGCACAGATCAGTATCCATCGTTTTACACTGCGTCTTTGTGGTAGCAAAGCAGCTGTAGGAAATAACATTTGGGGTTCAACATTAATAAAAGCGAAGGTTATGTGTGGGGAAAATCAGCATGAGCTGAGTTAAATACTGCTGCACGGTGTGTGGTGAGGAATAGCTTTCTGAAATAGGCTGCTCAGTGCTTTGCTTCTAAAACATCAGGGAGGGAATACTGCAACGGTGCCACATGGACTTATGGTTTTGAGCGTCTGGCACTAAAAAGGGAGTTAAAACAGTGATAAGAATGACCGAAGTTAGTGGAACAGTCTCTGTATGAAGAGGGTACATGTGGTAGGACGTACATAAGAAAAAGAACTTGGTGGAGGTGGAAGTCATTTTGAGCTATGGAATTCTGACCATCATGAAAAAAAGAGACTTGTTTTGAAGGACTATGTAAATGAAGAACTAGAACTTTTTTTAATGTATTTATTTACTTTGTTTAAGATGTTCTGTATGTTTTAAGTTGCAACTGTCATGTCACAAGAGGTCATGAAAAACAGAAGTGTAAATGGGATCAGAAATGTTCTGGATGCTTTCTGGATGTTTAAGATAATTGGGTACTCATAAGTAAGATGATCTGCATCTTCAAAATCAACAAATTGCTAACCTGACTACCTGGATTACAGAGCCATGCCCTATTTTGTACATGCTTTCTCTAAACATTTGCTTCAGCTCCCTCCTGGGGATAACAAGCCAGACAGCTTTTTGCACTGATCTAGGAGGGATTTTAACATTATCTGCTTCCTAGTCCTTATAATCTTACCTATGTGCTGAGAGTTGATCCCTATGAATCCCTGGCATTTTGACATTTTTGTTACAAAACCATTGGTTAATATGTTTGATTTTTTTTTATTTATTTTTTTTAGTACCTGCTTTTCTGTTGTAACAGGAGAAGTGCAGATTAATTAAATAGCAAAACAAGAGGTTAGTTTTGTGAAATATGTTCTGATGTTTACCTTTGAGAAAAATCAGCTCCTAATAATAATTAAGGGAAAACATTCTTTACTAAAGCATTGCCAGTTGCTTTATCTTTGGGAGCCAGTGGCCTAGACAAACATTTTTTGCAGAAAAATATGCATCTTTCTTTCCAAACACTATGTTCTAAAGGCAGCAGTAATCACCATCCACATGTGCTGAGACAGCAAGGAAGAAGCCTGGCTGAACAGAGGTTTGGCTCACACAGCTTTGGCTGTGTTAAGGAGATGATGCTGCCTGAGAACTCACACACCATTCAAGGAGTTGTCCTCACAATACCTGGGACTTTAACTGCTAAGACTCCTTCACAGCAGGCAGCTCCAGTGAACAGATGAGTGCCCCTTTCCACTCCTCACTCACATACATACTCACTTTTGGGGTGTGATTCCTTTTCCTTTGTGCTTGATCCTAGATTTCCTGCAGCAGAGTCTCATTTATTTGATTCCAGGAAAAAATAATTTAATAATTGAGTGGTACAGAAAAAAACCCCAACAAAACAAACACCAAACAAAACTGGGTAACTCCAGAGATGGACCTTGGACAAAGACATCACTGAGTAATTGTCCTGTTGTGATTTATGCACCAGCTCATGTGCCTTTTTTCAATCCTAGGATTATATTTTGGTCTAGGGTCTTATGTCACTGTTGTCTTTGTGCAGAGAGATCGTTAATTGTTCTTACCTTTTTAAGTTGCAGCTTCTGCTGACAGTGGTAGCCTCTTTCTGATTTGTGCTTCTTGTGCATCTACTTGTTGCAAGAGCACAAGACACTAAAAAATTCCTTGGTCTGGGATAAACGTTACTTAGCAATAGCCAAAACATCAGTGTTAACAAGATTCTTCTCATACTAAATACAAAGCACAGCACTGTACCATCTTCTAGGAAAATTACTAAGAAAGCTAACTCTATTCCAGCTGAAAGCATATCTAGGTGAAAGTCCACAGCTTATGGCCTAAGGCTTCAGCATATTTAGCTGCTCATGCTAAGCAAGTAAAGCTAAGCAAACAGCATTCTAAACCACACAATATAATAACACTGACTCAAAAACTATTTAAAACTTACTTGTTTAAGATAAATAATTAATATCTCTCAAAAGACTGAACCCAGAGCATCAGGAAAAAAGGAGTTTCTGACCAGTGGAAGAAGGAGCAGGCAACTCAGGATGACTACAAGGATATCATGAGGTTCTACAAGAAGAAAATTAGAAGGGCCAAATCCCAACTAGAGCTTAATCTGGCTACTGCCATGAAAGACAATTAAAATGTTCCTATAAATACATACGGATGAGGTCCAGAAATGAGCTTGATATGATGCTCTGTTATATAAGTCAGTCTCTCTCTGCTGACTTCTCTGCTCTAATATAATAAACTGCATGGGCATCCTGCACCAGGCTCTTGTGTACGGATCTCCTCCGGGTGTGGAGGAACAGCTGTAAGGTAGGTGAACAGTAAGCAGAGTGGGTTTGGCTGGGTCCTATGAAAATTGATGTTTGTTGTGAACCACTGAGTATGAGTATTGCCATCAGTGATTCTAGACTGCACAAATGATTTCTAAAATGACAGTTAATTTATAGGGTATAAGGAACCTAGGTCACAGTTACAGAGAGGTTTGAGTTGCTAGTTGTCGTGGTTTAAGCCCAGCTGGTAACTCAGAACCACGCAGCCACTCACTCACTCCCCCACTTCCTTCTTCTTGCTCCTGGTGGGGTGGGAAGGAGAATCAAAAGAATGTAACTCCCACGGGTTGAGATAAGAACAGTCCAGTAACTAAGGTATAACACAAACCACTGTCACAGAATCACAGAATCCTAAGGGTTGGAAGGGACCTCGAGAGATCATCTAGTCCAACCCCCCTGCGAGAGCATCACACAGGAACTTGTCCAGGTGGGCCTTGAATATCTCCAACATAGGAGACTCCACAACCCCCCTGGGCAACCTGTTCCAGTGCTCTGTCACTCTCACAGTAAAGAAGTTCCTCCTGATGTCTCCTGTCCCTACCACCAATAATAATAATGATAAGGGAAATAGCAAGGGAAGACAATATAACTGCTCACCACCTGCCAGCTAATACCCAGCCTGACCCGAGCAGTGTCTGGGTAACTGCCTCCAGTTTATATACTGGGTATGATGTGCTGCGGTATGGAATACCTCTTTGGCTAGTTTGGGTCAGGTGTCCTGTCTCTGCTTCCTCCTGGCTTCCCCTCCTCCCTGGCAGAGCATGAGACTCAGAAAATCCTTTGTCAGACATTACTGAGCAGCAACTGAAAACATTGGTGTTATCAGTGTTGTTTCCAGGCTGAAAATCAAAAAACATAGCACTGTACCAGCTACTAAGAAGGAGAAGAATGACTGCTACTGCTGAACCCAGGACACTAGTCCAGTTGTCACAGTCTATTGCATGTGTTTAGATGCCAAAATACATGGGATAAAATGCCGTTTATGGCTGCAGAATGGGAAAGCAGTGGGTTGGATAAGACATTAAAGATGTTATGGAAAATGGCTGCTGTAATGAGGGTTCTTTGCAAGCTGACAAAAAGAAATAATGCCTTTTTTTTTTTTTCTAAAGAACAGGATGTTGGATAAATATAAGAAAAATACTTTTCTTCTGTGGAGCACTGGTAAAGGTAGCTGTAGGAATACATGCCTTATTTAGTCTGTGTTTCAGTGATGCAGAAAGTTCTGGTGTCCTCAACATAAAAAGAACATGGAACTGTTGGAACAAGTCCAGAGGAGGGCCACAAAGATGATCAGGTGACTGGAGCATCTCCGATACGAAGACAGGCTGAGATAGTTGGGACTGTTTAGCCTGGAGAAGAGAAGGCTGCATGGAGACCTCATAGCAGCCTTCCAGTATCTGAAGGGGTCCTATAGGGCTGCTGGGGAGGGACTCTTCCTTAGGGACTGTAGTGACAGGACAAGGGGTAGCGGGTTCAAACTTAAACAGAGGAGATTTAGATTGGATATAAGGAAGAAATTCTTTCCTGTTAGGGTGGTGAGGCACTGGAATGGGTTGCCCAGGGAGGTTGTGAATGTTCCATCCCTGGCAGTGTTTAAGGCCAGGCTGGACAAAACGTTGTGTGGCATGGTTTAGTGTGAGGTGTCCCTGCTTATGGGTGGGTGTGTGTGTGTTGGAACTAGATGATCTTAAGGTCCTTTCCAACCCTAACTATTCTATGATTCTAAGAGTGATCTTGGTATTGGAAAACACGATTAAGATGTATGCTTAAAAAAGCCTGATAATTGTGAGTAGGTGCTTATGTGTTGGAAATCATAATTTGTTACTGGGGAATGTTTAGTTGCTGGGATAAAGGTTAGTATTTCAGTAGCTGGTAACTCAGTATCATTAATCTTGCTACAGGGAAGGATTTTAAAAATGAGAACATGAGCAAATTAGCTGATGTTTTGACTACGGTGAATCCTAGTAAGTCATATTGCTATTTACATTGATTACATTGACTAAGCCTTGATTTGCAAGGGACTTTGAAAACTAGAGTTTCTGTAGACATCCCTATTTAGATCTCTTGAGCCAAATGGAGTTGTTCTTCGGTACATATACATGCATTGGCTAATATTCTACTTCTGGGAGAAATCTCATTGTGAGTTGATACTGAGGGGGGATATATGAAAGTCAGATGTTGTGTTGGTAGCCCTAAGTGTAAGTATTCAAGGAAATTGATTGTGAATGGAAAAGCCAGGGAATCTGTACTGACATCAGTCTTGAGTGGTTCCTTACAAAGCTAACTGAATGTTGAGTGTGATGTGATAGACTTAACCATGAAGAACTAGGACTCATAATGAACTTCAGACAGGAATCCAAGTACAAAACTGAATAGAATGAGTAGTAAGTTTAAAATGTGTGCTTACAAAGGGAACCTGATGGATCATGCAAATGGCACTGGGAAGCATTATTACAGTCGCTCGCATGAACTGTGTATGGAAAGATAAGTAGAGTTAAAAGCATGTTCTTAAATGTGAAAGGATGAAAGCTAGTAAAATTTCTGTAACACAATAGACAGAAAAACAAGGGAAAAAGAAAACCTTTGTTTGCTTTAGGGAAGTTCTGAAAAAGTTGGGTGAGTAAGGAACAGTGAAGATAGAAAAATGATTGAGAGAATAGATGATTAGATCATCAGTACCTAGAGATGAGTTATGGACCTGATCATGAGATGGATTCAAGTTGTCTTTCCTGTCAGTAGAAGCAGTGCTTCCATTTCTGTACGGGAATGGGTCAAAGCAGAAACTGGAGTAAGAAGTCTAAAAATAAAAGCACTGGCTTTGATAGCCATCAGTGGAGTCCTTGTTTCTAGCAAATGAGTGAGAAAGCATGACTCCATAAAAGTGATCAACAAATGGTTCCAGTACTGATTCTATGATTGAAATTTAAGTCTGTTATCTTTGAAGCATATTTGGAGATGTTTGTAGGATTTATTTCAGTGGGCAGACTGTCTAGTACCTTAGGTACTGTCTATGATTGAAAATGTCACTGCAACTTGAAGAGGTTGAAATATAAAAACCAGAGAAGATGGAAATTCAGAGAACTTAATACTGTTATCTTCTACATAAAAAGAGCATGAGCATGAGCACATCAGTCAAATACAACAAGGGATAAAGTAACACCAGAGGAGGACAGAGAGCAGAGATAGGGTGTAGATAATGTTTAAGGGAAATAGAGCTCAGTACCAAGGAGGAAGGTAATCTCCTTATGAATATTTTTCTGAGATAACCCCTTTCATTCCCCAGTTACAGCTGTCAATCCATAGGTTTGGAAATACTGTGCACCTGTAAGGAACCTTGACAAAGCCTGGAAAGACAGATGTGGGATGTAAGATGGAATCCAAAATGGATAGAGATTATAGTTGGAAAGGGACAGTGACTGGAAAACAAAGATTGAGGTTTGCCTATGTCAGTGAGAAAAGGTAGGGTTTTGCGTTAATGATGAGCTGAATGGTAACAGTCACAAGGAGTAGCATGAATAGGCAGAGTTGTTTAGGATGAAAATAGTACTGCAGAGCACGAGGAGAAAAGAGGTTCTGTTAAGTTGGCTTTAGGATTTGGGCCATAGTCCCCAGGGATAGATTTGAATGATGACTGTAGTTCCATAATAGTGTTAATAATTCTGGTAAATATTTGCAATGTGTCATCATGGAATACATTAATTTTTAAGTCACAAACTAGGTTACGTGTTTGTTTCAGAAATAATGTAACTACAGTTTCTAGTTCTTGCTAGAAGTAGTAGTAAATGTATTTAATCAGTCAGTGATCAGAGTGCCATTCATAATGATATTTTTTTTATCTGATATCATCAACGATGATATTCTAATAAGTGAGCAGGTTGTAGAAGGGTGAAAATTTGGTACAAGTCATTCCATCCAGATAAAGCAGAAGGTTAAACAAATAGAAAAAGCAATGAAGGATTTATTCCAGAAGTACCATTTTGGAATTCTGGCAGCTGGTTAATGAATTAGTAGGGCCAACAGTATTAATCATTGTTTATTACCGAAATTTTAAGTGTAGTAATAAAACTTACTGTTCATGCACAAGTTGTGTGGGATCATTCATACAGAGGAAAAATATTATACAGTGGATGTCCTCAACAGCTGATGTAATAGAAACAGAATTTAATAGGTAAGAAAGAAGACTTAAATGTCACCTGTTTGACACAACAGGAGAAAAAGAGAATGGACAAATTAGAAGTAGGGGATTATGATTACAAATCTGATACTCACAAAGGAGTCAAATGTGATTGTAGAAGTTATCTCAGGTTGTTTTCAAAAGACCTAAGTAAATATTTAAGATTTTTCTTTCTTTTATAAAACAAGTTGGTAAAAAACTTTGCTTGCAGTGTAGTCTGTGTCTTTATTTGCCTGTATTCAAGAGAAATAAATTCGAATCAGAACAAGCAGAGAGCTGGCTTAATTGGACTGATTGGATAAGGAGTCAGTTAATGTCATGAGGAGACCAAGAGCATGGTTCATTTAGTTTAGCAAAGCTATGCTGTATCTGTTAAAGGCAAGAAATGTTTTTAACGTAGATAGTGATGTTAACAAAGATCAGATGAGCGTAGACTTTCAAGAATAAATACTAAGTGGGAATTTGAAGGTTTCAGGCTACTGTGGGAAGTATTCATGTATGTTACATGTTCCTTCTTTTTCCTGTTAAAATTACATTGATTAATGCTTAACTCACTTATGGAGTCCCCAGCAACAAGCTGGGGGATCTGAGCATGACATGAATGGTATGGAATAAGGGGTGGATAATGTCCTGGGTTCAGCAGTTGCAGTCAGTTTTTCTTCTCTTTAGTAGCTGTGTTTTGACTTAACGCGGGAACAAGGCTGATAAGGCCGATGTTTTTGGTTTTTGCTGAGCGATGTTTGCCCTGACCAAGGACTTTGTGAGCCTCATGCTCCGCCGGGGAGGAGGGGAAGCCGGGAGGAAGGAGGGACAGGACTGTACTGACAGGAAAACTGACCAAAGAGGTATTCCATACCATAGCACGTTATGCCTGGGGGTAACTGGGAGTGATCCGGAAGGCCTAGCTCTCTCGGGGTGGTTGGAAGAGGTGGTCGGTCAGCACTCGGTTGATGGGGTGTCGTGAGTTATCTGTTGTGGTTGATGGGATGCTGTATTCTTTTCCTTTATCATTATTATTATTGGTGGTAGCAGCAGTGATTTGTGTTATACCTTAGTTACTGAACTGTTCTTATCTCAACGTGTGGAAGTTGCATTCTTTTGATTCTCCCCCCATCTCTCTGGAAGCAGGGGAGGGCAAGAAGGGGGGTTGAGTGAGTGAATGAGCTGCGTGGTTGGTTGGGTTTAAACCACGACAGTGAGATTAGCTTTTTAATATGCTACCATATTCTTTAATGTTTTTATCATTAAGTGCTACCCTGTTTTCTTGCTTTCTTTATAAACAAAAACCAACCTTTCCTGCTTTTTCTTGTAAGACCAATTTAGTTTCTGTGCTTGAAATAAATTACCTCAGACAAAAGAAATAGCGTGCTTTCTCCTGGAAGAAGATTTGCTGCCATCAGAATTCCCTTAATGTTTCAGCAAGATCTGTTTCTCAATGGTTAGCCAGTTCCTCTTGCCCATTTAGCGATTTGATGTTTTCTAAAACTTCGACAACAAATTTCTATTAGTGGCTCACTTCTCATGTTGGGCTTTTTTATAGGTGGTATGATTGATAGCAAGTTATTAAATGCCCAGATTGCAGCAGCTTCTTTCTCTTTAGCACCAAAGTATCTACCTTAATACTTTGAAAAATACAGGCATGAAAATGAAAATGAGGTCAAGTGCCTGATCTGATTCTTTCTTTCTTTTTTTTTTTTTACTGTTTGAGATTTGAAAAGACCTTTATCAGTAGTAGCAGAGTGATTTATTCAAAGGTATAGAAATGAGTGTTGCCACTTGTGGTCTTTTATACTTACCTGCTCAAAAGTAAGAGGTGAGCAAAATCATACATTCTCTTTGATGGAAAGTGAAGACTTGTTTGCATGATTCATTGTGCATCTGGGTGGCATGCCAAATATTATGAATAGTCATCTAGTTACTCAGTTTCTGAAGTACAAAAATGCAGGAGATAAAGTAATAGTTGAATAGACTTTTTATGGTTGAGATACTTAATTCTTTTTCAAAGATTATGTATTTTTGCATGCATTTTTGAGAGGCCTACCTTAGGTGGGTAACTTATTTACACCTTTGGCAGCAGAGCATTTCTACTGCAGGTCATTCAGCCGTTTCACTACATTGGTCTTTTTTGTGCTAGTGGTCTCACCAGAGTGGAATACAGTGGGGGAATCACCTCTTTTGACCTGCTGGTTGTGCTCTTTTTGCTGCAGCCCAGGATACAGTTGGCTTTCAGGTCTGCGGCCATACACTGCTGGCTCATGGGCAGTTTTTCACTCACAGGTATCCTGAGTTCCTCCTCCACAGGGCTGCTCTCAATCGCTTCATCCCTCAATCTGTATTGATACTGGAGATGGCTGCAACCCAGGTACAATACTCTGGGCTTCCATCCTTAAAAAATCACTTGGGTTATAATAATGTAAGCAAACCACATTCTTCCTAAGTAACTAATAATCTTTGATCTATGCTGACAAGTCCACACAATTGTTGATTATTTAGTTTTAATTGTTTTAAATTTCACTTTAATCTCCTGTTTCTATAGGAAACATTTGTCGCTCTCCAATAGCTGAAGCAGTTTTTAGAAAACTTGTAACTGATGAAAAAGTTGAAAATAAGGTAAGCTATTTATTTCTGTTCCTGCCTAAGAACAACTGTCTCCAAGCCAGTTTAGCAGAAATATAACCAATGAGAAAGGAAACATAAAAATATAAATCTGTTTTTCTGTAGTGGAGGATAGACAGTGCAGCAACATCTGCCTATGAAATAGGAAGCCCTCCTGACTATCGAGGACAGAGTTGCATGAAGAAGCATGGCATTACCATGAATCATATTGCCAGGCAGGTACTGTACTTTAATTTTCTTTAAATATATGTGTATATTTGTTTTGTTGTTACAGTGGATGACAGACAGCGCTGCTGTTTCAGACTGGAACGTGGGGCGCTCCCCAGATACAAGGGCTTTAAGCTGTCTAAGAAATCATGGCATTGAGACAGCACATAAGGCACGGCAGGTAGAAGAGAGTATATTTTCTTTCTTATTCATACCCATGCTTTGTTTAGTCCTAACCATTACAATCACAGAAGTCATTTGACCAATGCATGGTTAAGGACCAAGTAACAGATACTATGTTTAGTTTTTCAAAGGACTCTCAAGTGGCCTAACTCTTACAGTTGAGGTTAGTGAGTTTCCTGTTATGAAGCTTCAATGGAAGTATAACTAGGGAACATAGGAGCAATTGTGGAAAAATCCTGCTTTCAAGTACTGATTATTATGGGAATTCTTATGAAACAATTTTTTTAAAATACTTTTTAAAATGGACCTACTTTAGTAATCCATGATGCTGCTTGGAGACAGGAATTGTATTTTTATTTAGCGGGTCCAGAAAGGAGTAGAATACCTGTTCTCCCGTAACAAAAAGCTGCTGCTCTTGCATGAAGACCATTTACCAAAAAAAAAAAAAAAAAAA
>NDXB01015425.1:75617-109782 GCA_002631895.1 Agapornis roseicollis | reverse complement strand
AACACGGGTTCTTTAGCAAAAAACATTAAAAAAAAAAAAAAAAAAAAAAAGGAGTGCAAAGACACTCAAACTCCAGATTAATAGCATGGTTGGTGGTAAGTTCAGAGGAAAATGTACTCTTGAAGCATTCTTAGCTCAAATGCAGGTTTGTCTTCTAATGAAATCATCTTAGTTTTCATGAAAAAAGAATGTGTATTTATGTGCTGCATTCCAGGGAGACTGGAAATAAATGTGTCTGCATCTATTTAAATAATTCAGACACTCCAATAAATGCACATAACTTACTTTGGTTAACTATTCTCTGGATATAAGATAGTCCTTTAGGGCTTGACCTTTACTTAGCTTGAGTTTATGCCACTGGTTTCTGTATTGACAAAAAGATCAGTCTTGTTATTTCCTTCCATTTCTGTTCCCTTCAGAATTTTCCTAGACCTAACTCAGGTCATATTTACTTTGTTCACTTTCAAAGTCTGCATGTGTAGGTTTTTAACTTTCAAAAATAAATTCCCTCAATTAGTCAATTGCCTTCTGCTGACCCCTCCTTATGCTGATCCTCCGTTATATAATAAGAAACAGGATTGCGCACAACATTGTTTCAGATGTTCAGTGTTTTACTATTGGAATAATCGTAAGGCAGATCTGTTCTTTTCCTTTTAGAAGTTCTGGATTTACTGTTTATCAGCGCTTTATTTATTATTACATGATTGTGTAATGATAAATGAGACACAGTATTATTTATCATTACACAAGGTAAATGGTACTGAAACTCATCAGTTGGTGTTTGTCAAAACCATGTAATTTGTTTGCATTCTTAAAAGACAAGCCTTGGAAACTTGAGAACTATTCTTGGGTATTACTAGGGTGGTTTATAAGTAGTAAAATTAAAGCAAAGCACCCGAAACTAGTTGATCCTCTGCTTTGAAACATATTTGTGTAATCTCCTTTGGCAGAGAGGGAATGAAAACACTGTAATGTGTAACGAAGACATTTGCTTAAACATTCTGGCAGAAGCAGAAGAGCCTAAAATGTTACATATAAAGGGATAGAAAATTAACAGGAATGAAACAATAGAATGAAAGACTAAAAGGATGAAATTTTTTCTAAAACATTCCAGTACAAGCAGTTTCTTTTATGAAGAAAATTTCAAATCCCTGAACTAGAGGTAACTGTTAATTTGCACTGATGTTAACTGTGTAACTCAAATAATTGTTTTCAAACTTCTGTCAGATAGTCTCTGCTGATTCTCTAAACTGTGGACCTGAGTCCCTCTGCAGCATCCCTATAGGCCCCCTTCAGATACTGGAAGGCTGCTGTGGAGACCTCATAGCAGCCTTCCAGTATCTGAAGGGGGCCTGTAGGGATGCTGGGGAGGGACTCTTCCTTAGGGACTGTTGTGACAGGACAAGGGGTAATGGGTTCAAACTTAAACAGGAGAGGTTTAGATTGGATATAAGGAAGAAATTCTTTTGTGTTAGGGTGGTGAGATGCTGGAATGGGTTGCCCAGGAAGGTTGTGAGTGCTCCATCCCTGGCAGTGTTTAAGGCCAGGTTGGATGAAGCATTGGGTGACATGGTTTAGTGTGAGGTGTCCCTGGTTATGGCAGGGTGGTTGGAACTAGATGATAAGGTCCTTTCCAACCCTAACTATTCTATGATTCTTCTGGAAAGAAGGGAGACTCAACAGTGTAGAACAGGAATTTTCAAAGTGGTCAGGTTAGTACAAATGGAAGTGTATTTGTTTCACCATTAGAGGCAAACTCAAGGATAGAATTCTGTTATGTGGCTTGTTTCAGAATAGATTAAGAAAGATTTAGTACAGGAGCTGCAGGAGTAGAGAGGAGGGATTTATCTTCTGTTGCCTTCGAAATACTGTCATAAGATGAGTACCTCATGCAGTTATCCTCTTTACTCCTGTGGAAAACTGTTACCCATCCAGTGAAAGGTATTTTCTTTCATGTAATTTTATGCATAATTATGATAATCATGGATTGTATCTTTAATTCAAAACTGGCATAAATGCTACAAGAACGATTTATGTAAGAGAGAATGTTAAATTGATTACATCCTACCATCATATACAGTGATCAAGTGAATTTTAACTGAAAAGTGATGTATAGCAATAAATGTAAAAATAAATGGTATTTTAACATTTTAGTTGATGGCAGGTTGCTGTATGCTTATGCACTAGTTGAAATTCTCTAAGCTCTTATTCTTCATGTACAAAACAGATAGGTATTAATTAGTTTCACTTTTATTTATGCTGAGACCAAAATTAATTTCTATATGACTCACACCATGCATTCGCTTTTAACAATCTTCCTCTAATCTCCATTTGATATTTAACACTGTTTCACAACTGTATAAATTTGAGGACTGCTGCCTCTCTGGTTTTTAGACAGAGGAAAGATTTCCCTTCTCTAAACAAAGGGAAATTTTTAAGAAATAAATTAGAATGATGATGTGTTTCTCCATTGATGGTCTTTAATAATGGTTATATGTTTGGGTTTTTTTTTTAATGTAAAGTTATTGTTGTCTGTGTAGCTGCATCCAAACTTGACTACTTGAACTCTCCACTGCTCTCTTCAAAATGTACATAAATTTTTATGTCCTCAATTTCTTCCCCCAAAGTACTAATTTTCATAGTTTTGAGGAGTAAGTTCAGTTCACTGGAGTTTGCTCAGTTAAGCTTTTTGTATCTGACATTACTATGAGGCCAGTAATCTTGTTTTTAGGGCTGTGCTAATGCTGGTTCACAGGGAAGTAACTATCAAGTTGTCAAGTACACAGGGAGTGTGGGAAGTGTGGCAGGTATGCTTTTCCCTTTCACTGGTTTTTATTTTATTCCTACGTATGTCTGCACTACACATATTTTCACAGGGGCTAGTGTTTAGCCCTGTAGAGTGATCAGAAGCAGCTTGTAGAGGTATTGCTTAGAGTTGCCAGGAAAACAGAGCTATTTCCACTGCAAAAATATTTTCATAGGTCAAAGGCACTGCATGAATACAGAAAATATTTTTACAGTGAAAATAAACAAGTCTGCATTAGTTTCCACCATTAACCCCTTCTTTTCAAATGTTCCCTCCCCCACACCTCACTCATTCAGTTCTCCTTGTGTGGAAATATGTAAATGTTTTTTACAAGTTAAAACTCTGACTTAAAGGATAAAGTGTTTTGCCCTTTTGTCTGTTCACTTGCTCACTCTCTTGTCTGGCACGTCCTTCCCAGAGATGCCTGCCAGAAAAACCTGTACTGAACAAACTTCCATAGACTATGCATGAAATGCAGACTTAATGTGAACTCATTACAGATTTTATTCCATTTATGCATCCTCATTATGGACACTTTGTTCAGATATCTTATACTAGCATACTGTGCATTGTAGACATGGTCTGAGAAGGTCTATGCTAAGGCTTAAGTGTAAAATAAAATATAATTATACTGGTAAAAATCTGCAGCCATCCTTATTCAATACAGATAACATTAATACTTAAGTTAGCAATTTATCTGCAATGTTTGCCTACCTGACTCTGAACTCAGATCTTGAATTTAGAATTTAGCTAATATTCATGTTAAAGAGTCAGTAGTCCTGCTACAGGAAAGAAAGAACATGGTATGGTGGTAGGAAGATGTACAGTAGATCCCAGGGTTTTTTACATCATACTGTAAATTTTGTGAACTTTATATGGCCTAAAATACTGTAAATACATTTGTTTTTAGGGATTGTAACTCATACCATCATACTTTAGCTTTGAATTTCATTTGATATCTTTTTCTGTGTATGTAATTTCTAGATCAGAGTTATTGCAGCTGATTCCAGGTCACCTTCATTTTTGTTTTTCTATCAAGAAAGTAATTTGTCTACATTTTCACCGCATGGTTTCCGTAACTGGATACCTACTTTAGTTTTAGTAATTGGAAAACATTAGAAATGTCACTTGTATTGGTGAAATAGTTAACTCCGGGTTTTTTGTGGAAAACTTGCAGAAGTGGGTAATTACAGCAGAGTACACTTAAAAGGTCTTTAGTTATTGTAAAAGTTGATGAAGGTACACAGTTTTATTCTCTCCATCTGTGTTTCTTTTAATAAATCAGAACTACAAAATTTGAAAGTACTTTCCCCTTTTTATAAATCGAACACAGTTTATAG
The DNA here is from genome assembly GCA_002631895.1 of Agapornis roseicollis. Classification (NCBI taxonomy): domain Eukaryota; kingdom Metazoa; phylum Chordata; class Aves; order Psittaciformes; family Psittacidae; genus Agapornis; species Agapornis roseicollis. The sequence continues at coordinate 105,636 of NDXB01015425.1, read as the reverse complement.
GCTAAAGCACGTATTTTTAATTCTAGGTTACTAAAGATGATTTCCAGACCTTTGATTATATACTATGTATGGATGAGAGCAATCTAAGGTAATGTATGAAGAAATGAAACAAATTCATGTGTGTTACTTCTAGTGATGCCTTGTAAGTCACTTTGAAGGCAGATGGCGCATTTTACTGTTTAGCTTGTCTTGAGGGTTTTTTGGAGGGAGGGGGTATGGTTTGTTTCTTTGTTTGGTTTAAGGTTTTTATATGTTTGTGTGGATGATATCCTAATAGGTAGATTCTTCACTTCTAATAAGTGCAGTGAGCTAGAACTCAATGGTTTATTTGTGTGATCCACATCAATTAAGGATGTAGAAATTTAGTATGCTTTGTGCTATACTTGTGCAGCTGATGCCTGTACAGTTAAGAATGAGGATGTACTGTCTTGATCAGTGATCTGGCTTACTAATTGCATAGGATTTCAAAGACACTGTGTAAATTTAGAAAGGATTAAATATGGTGTGGGGTTGGGTTTTTTATTTTTTAATAAAAATAGAACAAGCTGTGAGATAAGTAAGGTTGTTAGCTGGGGAAATCTTGTTTGTTGCTGTTAGCCATGTTCTAATTAAGTGTGTCTTTGAGACACTTTGTGCTTTAGAAAAATAGCTGCCTAGTGTGAGAATTTGGATATCATTATTTTTACTTAATAACATACGTACTGGTGATTTTCGTTAAGGAGCTGAGCTTTAATAAAGTACAAATATCAAAGTGCTTGTAAGGACTGTTACTTGTAAAGTTAGTTTAAAAAAACCCAAGACCCAAATAAAACCGTAGACTTTCAGAAGCAGCACTACTTAACTAAGTATTATTTTGTTGAGTCTACTAGATGTGTGGAATGACTTCTCCTACACACCCTGCATGAATGAAACACTTTGCTTGATTGCAGTGTGTTGGGCAAAGACATGACTAGGCTTACTTCTATTTTCACTTGAATTCTTGAATGAAACTTATTCTGTATTAACAATTTATATGATAAGAGCTGTAGAGCAGAAGAAATGTCGTAACTATAATAAGGATATTGTTACTGCTACACTTAAGTTTCACCTTAAACTTGTACCCACTTCAGCCATTCTCCCAGGGAAATGTGTGTTTTTGTAACACTCAGAGTCTGATTCCAGGTATTGATGGAGTGACAGAAAAAAATTAGGAACATCCCTTTTTCTTAGTACCATACCCACTTGGCCCTCTCCTGTTCATTAAGTAGTATGCCAGAAGCCTTGAAGAAAATGGTTAGACATTGTTTTAATAATAAAAGACTAGAGAATTTAATGAGAATCTGTAAAATAAAGCAATAACTTCATAGAGGAGTTGTGGTTTTTCAAGGCAAAACAGTATTTTGGTCTCACTGCTATTCTAGACTTTCTAAAATTATTTTCTTACTCAGAACTAATAACTAGAATTTAATTTCTTAAAACTAATTATGCTTATGTCTAAGTATTCACAGGGGTTTTCTCCTTTTTTAATGTGGGGTACGTAAAATGAGCTGCTATGGAGATGTGTAATCTTAAAAGAATTCAATATTTCTGGCTGTTTAGCATTGTGAAAATCATAGTACTGAGCTGCTTTTAATCTGAACATGATGAGAGATACATTGTAACTGCATTTGGGTTAATAGACCCCTTTTTATAAGTAAGTGGGGAAAATACAATCTCAAACCAAGTATGTTTTATCAATGGGAGGCAGTGTAAAAGAAACAAGATGTGACAACTGATGGAATATTACAGTATCTCGGAGGGAAGACCAGTCTGCCTTGCCAATTTACCATTTTCTGATAACCAAATGCAGTAGGACTTGACGTGAGTTACAGAGGTAGTATTGAGAGCAATACTTGCAGCATGCCAATTTAAAACACTGGGTTTGAACAAATGGGAGAAGCTTACTCATACTTCTTGAAAAATATCTAGACAATTTCCATTATTTTTTGTTCAGTAGAAGCTAAAGATGGATATTGAAAGTACTAATAATGGATTTGAGGAAGAAGTTAATAAACGTACTGTTACAAAGTTCTGTTAAGCCGTAAGTGACTGACGGCTTGTTTATGCTTTGAATTAAGTTTATGTACATGTTCTCCATACTCAATTAAAAGAAAAAACACCCAAACCCCACAACAAGAAACAAATGAAAACAAACAGCAGTGTAGAAAGTCCACAGAACTGACAGAGTCCAGATGCGTATTGTTTTCCTGTGTTCTCTAGAAACAGTCACTGAGCATCTCATGCTGATGCCAAAAAGTTCTGAAGAAAAATTCACAGAAAAATTTTGTTCTCTCTTTTACAGAGATCTGAAAAGGAAAAGCAACCAAGTTAAAGACTGCAAGGCCAAAATTGAGCTGCTTGGGACTTACGATCCACAGAAACAACTTATCATTGAAGATCCATACTATGTATGTATAAAAGAATTCTTCTGGTGGCTTGATTAAAAACTACTGTATATGCCATATGATCTTTTGAGATCCCATATATTGACGTGGTGTATGATCTGATGCTACACAAAACCAAGTGTAGACATATTTTTTAAATGACTTAACAAAACAATATGAATTATTGGGATAGGAAAGGAAAGCATGTCTATGCTTATAACAGTTGCTTAAATTTAAATAAGGCAGTGCATCCATGTTTTCAATATTGGATGATGCTCTAGTTGGTCAGCCTCCTTGCAAAGAGGACCTAATCAAGACAGAGACAAAGACATGGACAGAGATGGTCAAAGAAGTTGAATAACATCAACTAAGAGCAACCAATTAGATTAAAATTCTTCAGTTTAGAAAAGAGAAGTAGATGAAGGTACAGGAGGGTTCTGTAAAATCTTGATATTGTGGGAAAAGGTGAGTAAGGAATTGCTATTCATTACCCAAAAAGAAGAATACCAAATGACATATGTTGGGAGTGGGTTCAAAACAGAAAGAGGATAGGGGTTTTGGTGGGGGAGGTTTGCTTGGTTTGGGGTTTTATTTGGTTAGTTTTTGGTTTGGTTTTTTTTTTTTTGGTCTTTTTCACCAAGCATTTCATCAAACTGAATCTCAAAGTGATAGGTTACTGTGAAAGTAAAGAAAAAAAGAGAAGTATTATAAGGGCTCAAAAACTGAATGGAAGAATTACGTGGAGGGGAAGTTTATCCAGGACAGCTGTGTACAAAGTTAAAGTGCTTGGCTGTGGAAACTCCTGAGCTGCAGGTAGTTCAAATTAGGGAGAAATATGCATAAACTATCACTATGTATTTGTACTGTGTTATTCTCCCGTATTGTCAGTTATTTACCATTGCTGACCATGGGGAAACCAGTTTGCGAAAACTTTTTGTTTGAGCCACTATTGCTGTTCTTACAGGTTTTCTTTTCCTCTGTTCTTTCCTAGGGGAGTGAAAAGGACTTTGAAACTGTTTACGAGCAGTGTGTTAGATGCTGTAAAGTGTTTTTGGAGAAGTCTCATTAATGCTTCATCATTTTATTTCTGAAAGAAAATAATTAGCTTCTCCTGAAATATGTAAGGTTTACTTGATTGATGTATTTAAATTGTAAAATTATGCCTCACTGGTTTCAAAACTGTTTCAGTATCATTTTATATTTTAGGGTTTCGGCCATTAATTAAAAAGCATAGAAAAATTTTAATTGGATTAGATGATCAACCGTTTTATCACACATCAGTGTTGTAGTAAAGTATGTAATTCAGAATAAATTTATTTCTAAACTCTTCCAGTGCTTTCTCACAAGCACTGCAAAAGTAACATCTTGCTTCTTTATCTGCTGTACTAACTAAACTGAGGTCTTCTTATTGTGCCATTAGCGAGTTAATTCAAATGACTTTCAGTGGGAGTCTGTGAGATAATAGTTCATGTTTGATAATGTAGGCATGTCAACCTAGTGTTGTTAGACAGCCTGATGCTATTCCATATTGAGCCTACTAGACTAAAAGAACTGCCTGCCCCCAGACAGACACTGCTCTTAGCACTATTTCAAAGCTTAAGCAACCAAAACCTCTGTGTTTGTCAACAGGATCTTGTGAAAATGTTTTTTTTTTGTGTCAGTTTAAGTGCTCAGTTAGTTAAAGAAAAAGTGATATTTGTTCTAGTACATTTTCTACTAATTAAGAAGAATACAATTCAGAAATAGTGATTGATGTTAATAGGACTTCTCCAGCTAGTCTTCCTTTGGTCTTTTGGTCAATTCCTAGTGTACTGGTATGAGCACATGTAATATTGTATTTACTTTAAGGACAGAACAAGTAATTTTAAAAGCCTAAATGTGAAACATACAGTTTGTATCTCACAGTAGTAAAATACTCAAATCCATGCAATATATTCAGTGAGATTTGCTGTAATCCTAGTTCCTATGTGGGTGTCAGACAGTATTTTCAGATTTACTCAGGAGAATTGATAGCCTGTCAAAAGTGTTCTCTGAGAGCATAGCTCAACCCAAAGACAGTCCATCTGTAATGTAATGCAGAGTTAACAGGCCAGTAAGGAGAAAGTTCTGCTTTTAGACAAAAATTGAATGCTTTGTTAAAATCCATGTCTCTTTGTCTGAACATGACCTTTCATTTCTGCTTAGAAACGCAAGTGTACTACGATCAGTAAGATCATTAATGTAACTAATACCAGGAGAATTGTCCTATTTTCAATAATGACAACATTGGTATGAACTCACCATATTGTCTGTAAAACTGGATCTATAAAACTTGCTTTCTTATGGAGCCATGTTTCTCCCTCTATCTGTCTTCCTGGCTACTAGAGTATCCTCTGTATTTGTCACACACTTTCTCCTCTGAGAGAGTGGTGCATTTTGAGAGAGGTCCCTGTTATTCCTCAGGAGGAAGGAATTCTGTTGTCACTCTGTGCAGCAGCCTGCACCATGGGGATGATCCGTCCTGGGACTCTTGCTGTAGAACAGCTGTTTGTGTTAGTGAGGTTTCTGGTTTGTGCTAAAATTTCCATGAGACATAAAACTTAAGAACGTGCTTATAGAAAGGCAAGTGGTAGGTGGAGCACTTAAATACAGAAATCTGGATCCTTGTGCTTTTTTGTATTACAAGTATCTTTGACTTTAAAAGAACAAGCTGGGGATTTGCAGGTTAATAGAGGTTTCACTTCAGGACAAAGAGTAATCAATAGAGATATATATATAGTATTTCAGGTGAGATCAAGCACCAACTCTGGAATAAATTATTTTTCATTTCTTTTACAGATGTTTTGATAGAGTAAATGAGGGAGAACAATGAGCAGCTAGGGACAAACCATCTTAAATGTGGTTTTATGCACAGACCTCAGAAGTGGAAGTATTTAGGTGTAATCTAATGTTATTCTCTGGTATAACAACTACTTAAAATACTCCAGTGAAAATAAAATAATTCCAAAGATTGAGAACATGATGGTTTATGCTTTCCCATCCATGTCTGAGTAGGACCATGATGGAATTGAGCTTATGGTTTCCTACATACTAAACTTAAGATTTAAAAGTCTTAAATCTTTGAGCTACTGGGGTAACAGAAGGGAAATAAAAAGGTATGGTTGTTTAACTTCACTAGCCTAAGGAATCTCCCTGCAAAGTAACATGAAGTCAAAACTGTTTGTGTTAAATTCAGTTAAGATTTTAAAAGTTTTGTCCTTAAGGTATATTTTCAGCAAGTAATCTATTGGCTAAATCATTCACCAGCTCTACTAGGAGGAAGAAGCTAGCTGATGGATTGATTTTACCCTTAGTGGGTTCCTTTTGGAGAAGAGGAAGGGAGAGCACCATGGTATTTTACACCACTTGTAGAATACAAGAATACAGAGCAGGGATTGTCTGGGTTTATTTGGGTTTCAAGAGAAGCAGTGGACATTGGATTAATACACAAGTTATTATCCAGATGACTAAGTTCTTACAGGTTTAAAATACCCCTCATAAAAAATGTAATGTTGAATGAAAACCTACAGAACAGACTCCTCCTTTCCTCTCTTTTCCCCCACGGCTTGTTTTACGTCAGGTAGTAAGATTATATCCAAGACTAAATACAAAAAAGTGTGCTATAGTATAGTTATATCTTCTTTCAAAGCACACAGACCTCTGCTAAATCCAGAGAAGACTTCCATGGGATTTATTTATATTCATCTATTAAATCTAAATAAATTACTATTTTCCTTTTGCAAGATTTTCTAGAAGACTTTTTTTTGAACTGGATTTCAGGGGTTGTACAACAGAAAGATTTGTACTAATTTATAACTCATGTTCAGTCATATGCTGTGATCTGATCTCAGCCCACGGAGCCACGGAGAAGCAGAGTTCCACCTACCCATATATTTACTGCAGGTGAATCCTGTAGCAGTAGATTCCTTTAACTACCTGTTTTTCAGTATGCATGTGTTACTCTACTCCCATTGAGCAATGAAACTTCAGCATTTAGCAATCACTGAAACCAAGTAACAAATATGTACTTCTCCTTTATTAAATACAGCCAAGTTCTAGGCTGGCAGTTTGTACTTCTGCCTTATCTTCTGAAGAGCTAGATGCTAAAGCCTCTGAAGTGTGCATTTCCAGTATCCCTCTGGCTGTTTCTCAGGGTGGAGAGGGGTGTGTTTGGTTCTGTTTCTACATTTTGTGGTTTGAATTGAGGATAAAATGGAAGCTAAATGACAGTATTAAGATAAGAGTACCTGAGGTTCATCTACAGTTCACAGATAAAATTTTTCTTCCTGTTTAAACTATTTTATTACGACAACTGGATTTAATACCTGATTTAAGGAATAAAGGGAAATGTGTATTAAGGTTTCTTGAGTTCACTGACTCCTTAAAAATGTTAAGACACTGAAATGATTTATTGGATGTTTACTGATTTTTATTGCCTGGCAATAGCATAAATAACAATCATTGGTCATAAATGGGATTATGAGGCTGTTGAGAATTGGAGCAGCCTTGTGGTCTGGACTTGAACACACAGATTGGTCCGTCCTCATAAATCTATACGGAGTATTCACGTGACCAGATTCCTCTGAGGTTGGTACACCTTTCTTGCTCATTCTAGGGAAGCTCTATGTACACTCGGATCTCTTACAGAAAGAAGTTTGAGTATAGGTAAATGATAGCAGCTACCAGAAGATGGCTTGTTTATCTGGATTCAGTGAACAGAAAGCAAACTGAGAACAACTTAATACCAAACACTTTATTACTTACGCTTATTATTTACAGTATTTACATATTGCACGTTCGCTGGAATGTTTTATACATTTATTATATAAAGTAAATTAATGGCAGCTTGTGTTTGTGTACAAAATCCATGCTCCACTGTCCCAAAAAATATGTCTGCTTGGAATCGCATTCCTGCTTGTCATGCAATTTGTACTCCTAGGGTACAATGTGACCCCGATGCAAGTCTGTTTTAACCAAACTTTTAAAAAATTGCATAAGCATGAAGGATATCAAGTGACCACAACTACTGTGGAGCAGATCTTTAGTAGTTCTAGATATACAAACAAACATTCCTTGAAATTGTAGAATTAAGCAATAGAACATCAATTTTCTTGGTGAAATATTTGTGTTTACATAATTTTTGGCAGCATTACACATCAGTTGTAAAGTGTGTTCTGTAAAGAATGGAGCATTAAGTACTACTGGCAGTTACGCTACTGTAAAGAATGTCACTGCAAACTGTTGATGACATACAAAACGCATGTTAAAAGAATTATGGGAAGTAGTCTGTCAATCTGCAAAAATAAATCTCTTGTTCACAATGGAATATGTTATAAAGGTAGTAGGTTCTATTTCCCTGTTGGTTTCCAAGGCACTTCTCTTGGTTCTTGGTATTTCTTTTCATGGTAGTAACATCTGGTGGATTAAAAGAAAGAAGAAAATTGCCTTTCATCATTTTTATACTTGCATACATGTGTTTTAAGAATGTACTCATCATATTGGATCAATAGAACTGGAGAATTAAGTAGTAACTTTGGAAGGATCCAGTAGTGCAGTTCTGATTTAGCTTAGTTTAGTTCATAGCAGCCTGACTGCTAAATTACTTTTTGTTTGTTAATCAAGGCTGAAATTTTGGTAAAGGGTCCCTTTTTGCACTGGTTCATTTTAGGTAAATAGATTTGGAAAATACAGTTCTACCTATTGAAAATGTGCTATGGTTATGTTTAGCCTTCTTAAAAAATGCAGCTGTGAAGTCAAAAAGCCTCAATCGTATTAACAGATTGCAAATTTCTATCTGAATGTCTTGGTGTCTTGAAGCTGATGGTACGATGCCCAGTAATACAAATTTGTCAAGGTAGGGCTGGAAGGACCTAAGAATGATTTCATGTTTAATTGGGCCCATTAGTGAAGAAATCAGGACTCATGCAATTAACAAACAGAACTTCCTACAATTTGATCATATAAATGCAGCCCCTGGGATGTGCAAACACTAAGGCAGCACAGACTGAGTAGGAGTTGCAGGATTTGCTGCCCATTCTGTTAACTCTTCCCAGAATAGTTTCTTGGAATGAAATAAAACCCATTTTTATGACAGTGATATCAAAATCACTGAGAAAATTTCAGGTTTCAACCCTTTTCTCCCACATCTTTAAGCCTTTTGAGAAAATGTAGCATAACTATCTCCACTTATACCTATCTAGAAATCCATCCTCCTCTAGTAACTTCTGAGTTTGTTTTCAGCGACCACATCTTTGAGACTTGCAGCAAGTCTACCCAGTTTCATGTGGTTTTAAGACAACCTCTTAATGGCATTATTTCAAAGTAAAAAATACACTATGTCTTACTGGTCAACAGGACCTGCATGGGTTCTGTGCTTTTGCATGCCAAGAGATTTCAGCTGAAGCTTGTTTCATGGACCTCAAAAGTCCACACAGGAGATAAGACAGAGCTGTTCTCTGATACTAGAGTTCTGCTGATGTCATTTGTCACAGAAAAAGCTTTCATATTGTTTATCTGACTATATGTAACCATCTCTCCAAGGATCAGTGGGAATTCTCTGATTTGGGTTTCTCTACGTTTACTACTGCTGAAGTATAATTTGTAACAGAATCATTTGAATGCAGTCAGTTGGACTTGACGTCCATTGGAAATCAAGCCATTGGTGCATACAGAAATACTTTTTAATAGTATTTAAACATGTTTAGTTTTGCAGTTTTTAAACGCTATTAAGAAATAATGTTACTGAAAAGCTTAATGTAATTTAGGTTTTTTTTTTTTTCTGGCTTTGCAGATAGGACAAATACTTTTTTTTTTTTTTAATGTCCTTCCTTAGAGGGGAAAATGACATAAATTTTCCTTGTCTTGCATTTTCATCTAGTTTATTTTCTATATGTGTGCTCCTACTGTACCTTGTTTAAGGTGTGATGCTTAGAAGTGATGTTTAAACATGCTTTTGTTTTGGTCAGTGTGTGCTACAACTGACAAGTTAAACACTGAGAATTTAATAGGTTTTTTTCATTACTAATACTAATGGGAACGTGCAGCTCACTGAGGGTGAAAAATTGGAAGTAGATAGGATGCTCATTTGTCATCTCATCCATACCTGCCTTTGTATAGATCAAAAGTTGTGGGTCTTAGATTCTCAGCTAAATTGCAGTTTTCTAAATAAATCCCTGGCATTTTCAGAAACCCTTGAAAAGGTCCCAGATTTGTTATCATCAATCAGTCTGTTGTACTTTTTTCACATACTTATGTTATATACACCAGTCTAGCAAAATTAAACTGGAATTTAGCTGAAGCATGGCAGGGAGTCTTAGTGAAGATCCTGAGTGCTATCTGACTAAAGTCTCTGTTGGGAACCTCTATCATCAGCTCATGATGATAGAATTAAACTCTCTAAAATAAAGCTGATGTATAGTAGAAAAGAATTTAGTGGTTTAAATATTAATATAAGCTTTAAAATACTGTGCCAGTAGGATTTTGTAGCTCAGCTTCCATGTGTTATAAAAAAAGTTCCTTCCCTGGGTGAACGTCCGGGTGGAAGTCTGCTCTAATGTCAACAGATTGCAGAGATCCCTGCACTGAAGCGGATAAAGCTCATAATTTTACATCTGGTGCTAGCCACAGAGAGCCTCCATAGTAAGGAAAATGTAGAACTGCCACTTAAAAGTTGGACTATACCACACTAGTAACCATGTACACTGTCTGCCTCTTTAGTTCAAAGCAGTAGTTCTCATAAAGACTTAAATTTGTTACTGTAGGCACTGCTTCCTGTCACCAAGCAGAGGTGATGGATCTAGAAAAGGGTCTGCCTTCACTGAATAGTATGCAAACCCCACATCTTAATTCTACCTTCTTTTATGAAATGAAAGCATCTGATATTTCATGAGGGCACTTGACACTAGTTTGAATTAGAAGCTGTGTAAGAGAGAAAGCAATTAAGGGCTGTTGGTTCCATTGTTACAAAACACCTGAAGCAAAACGTAAGAGCTGAAATATTATTTTGGCTTAAGAATAGTTTGAATTAATGGCTATATTAAATGGTGTACAGGAATGAGATATTTATTGTGGTATTTCAGTTTTACCTGTAGGCATTTAAAGTTTCTAAGTTTATCTTGTATTTTTATTTTTTTAACATACATACTAGTATGGTCAATACATCCTGAGGGGTTTACAAAGACTGAGTTCCAAAGACAATTTCAGTTATTAGAGTGTTTTCACTGTTACTGAGTCCCTTCATTGCTTACAGCTGTGGAACAGGCAAAATGTGAACATACACTTTTAAAGAGGGAGCCCAGTTACATATGTGTAGGATAAATGAGGAAAAGTGAAGGCTCTGTAATGCACATTGTATCACACATACCTTTAGGTATGTTCTGTGACAATAACAGATGCCTAATTCCTGTTTTCACTTCTTCCTGTTTGATCTTAACAGTTAGTTTCAATGTCTTGAGTGCTTTAAAACTATGGTAGTCCAAAATACATTTAAAGTACAAATAAAAACCAAATTGATCCTTTTTTTAACTTTTCTTCCCCCAAAACCAATGGACAGATATCTGTGTATCTGAAAAATGTATCATCTTAGTTTGCCTAAGTATCAGAGAGCAGTAATTCATCTGTAGCCCAGCCCACGTGTAAGCATCCAATGAAATGAAAATCACATACTGAGCAAAACAGGAAATCTAATTTAGACCTTTGTGGAACAGTAGCACGTAATAAATTTTTGTTAACTAATATTCAAGCATTAGTCTGAGCTTTAGAACTGATACTAAGTAGTAGCCTTATAGGAGAAACCAGAAGTATTTACCTATTGCCTTATTATAAATAAATTTCATATATCAGAAAGCCATCCTAAGTATGAAATGGCTCTGAAATCTCTTCTTGCTATGTATAAGTGGTACCATGTTCAAAACTTTGCAACTTCTTGAAAATATTTTGGACTAATGATAACTACATGCTTCATGGTGAGAAAGGTAAATGGAAAAATGCAAAAGAACCCTTTTTTTACAGTTCAGTCCATGGCATGACAAAAACATGCCATTATACTTCTGTGTGAGAGGAGATGTCTTGAGCACATAAATTGAACTGATGCAGTGGAGAAGCTGTGAGGAGGAATGGTGTTTAATTTTATGAAGACACCTTGAAGACAAGATCTCAAGGCATATGTGGTAGATAACAGCCTTCCTCTTTACTAGTAGAGGTTACGTATGAGTGCTGATAGTAATGATTTGTGTCTGTGTGGAGAATAACAGAAGTGAGGCTTGCTATTCATGCTGAAACATGCCTGCTAGTTGAGCCAGGGCACTGTTTGGCAAAATGAGGTGGACTTTTTTTAAAATAGACTCCTAGCTTGAGCTGTGAACAACTTCAGTTACAAGTAGTGTAAAAGTTATTGAATGTTAGAAACATTCCACACTGAAGCTGGGCTAGTTTAGGTTATTTCAGGAAGTCAGGCAAAAAACACTTAAGGAAATGTTGAGGAGTTCAGTGTAAATTCAGGATGCTGAATTGCATCTAATGTCTCACCTCTGCCCTTGCTGTTAGAAAAGTCTTTTCTTATGTCTAGCTGAAATCATCTCTTGTTGCAAAGTTAAAAAAAAAAAAAGTCTTTTTTTATCAACACTGGATAGAAAGAATGGCTTGTAGCTACTTTTTATTAAACTGAATAGCACCATCAAGTTTTCCTGCAATCATCCTGGTTTTAGATTAAGTAATCCCAAATTCTTTTAGCTGTTCTTGTAAATTGAGTTTTGTAGGTCTTTGGCCATCTATGTTGCACTTCTTTAGGCTCTCGCAAGAAGCACCCATAGGTCTTCAAGTGTGCTGTCCTTAAATGCAGTATTGCAGCAACACTGATTATTTCAGGTGGTCTATAAACAATGATTCTATTAATGAATTCTAGTATGTTGTCTTTTTTCAAGTGTGACATGGTTGTCACACTTAGGATGTGATTTACTACAACCCCTACATTTTCTACAGAACTGTGTCTGCCTATTCACAACATCCCATGTAATTCTGCAGTTGATTGCTCCTGTATGACTTCATAATTCTGCTCTTTAAATTTTATCCTGTTTTAGACTATTCAGTCTGAACAGTGTCAATGCTTTAAAAAAATAAACTAAGATGCTTAACATTTACTGCTGTTTCTCATGGACTCCCTACAAGGTACTTCGTCACAAAATACGTATCTTGGTTTGATAGCATTTGTTACTGACAAATCCACAGGGGTTATTATTTATCCGTTTGTCAGAGCTCACATTTTTGTCTCAGGTAAAGGTTGAGGACAGAATGTAAATTAGTCCTTTTGTATTCTTATGTGTTGGTTTTCTAGAAATACAGATAGTTTGAAAGGGGTTTTTTTTTGGGTTTATTTTTATTTTTGGCTGGTTGATTTGCTTTTGGGCTTATTTTGGTGCATGGTGAAATTCCCCAAGTATCTGTAGGAGACAGAGGTACATCTAAGCAAAAAGGGAATAGATAAACCCGTACATCTGAGAGGTGAACACAATGAAAATGCCAAAAACTCTGAGTAGCTTAAAGTTGGTTTATCAGTGCTACTAATAATATATTTTAATGGAATTGCTTGAAAGCACCTGGAACCTATCTGCATTTATAAAGCTTTCATGTGTATATCTATGTATATATTAACTCATCCTAAAATGCACACCATAGATCTACAGCTGCACACATAAAAGGGCTGCTGCAATTGTGTACTGAGTCAACTCTTGAAAAATAAGCTACAGCTGTTGTGTTTTGTTCTGTAACAACACATTCACTCTGATAACTGTATGCTGCTATGAGTAATTCCCAGCTGGGGCACATAGACTTCTCTATAAAGACTTCCAGTAGGGGGTACCCTTTACTTACTGGCAGTATTTGCCAGATTGAGACAGTTATTTCAAGTACTCTGAAAGGGAATACCTTAGCCAAAGGACAAGTGTTATTACACTCCCATAAATTTTCATGTATGTGTAAATTTTCAGTGGTTTGCTATGCAGTATAGTGTCATTACTGCTATGAGAAAGCTTACCTTTATCCTTCCATGCACATTGGGCTTACTGCCAACCGAGTAAGAAGCCTGGCACATCTTTTATAATCTGTCATGAAAAGAGAGCATAAATAAAATATCTAAAGTAACCAATTTTGCCTTTAAAAATAAAAAAAAAATTGTAACTGTTCAAATTCTTGTTGTTGTAAATGAACACCTTAGTTTGCAACAGTACAGAAATCAGATCCTTAGACTTAGAAATACAGTCTGTAAAAATTACATTACTGAAAGCCGTGTCCAATGGCACATATAACTATGCAACTGACTTCTGCACATGTACCATCTATAAACAAATAGCATGAATGTGCTTGGAGGATCTCCAAATGTATGTATCTACAAAAATTTATATATCCTTGTCTGTGCTTAAATGTGGGATGTAAACATGTGACTGCAGTATTTCCATGCTAGAGGAAGAGTAAGTAGTGTGCATCCATGTTTAAAATCTAGCCCTCAGCAAGCAAGTCTATCAACTTAATATTAAGTAATGCAACTTCAATAAATTTTCTTCATGGAAAAACAGTTAAATTAGACAAATAACATTCTCTAGTTACAGGAATGTTAATATCAGCCTGAGTAGGTGACCACATCATACAAATTAATTCATAACTGTATGGAGCTTCATCTTAAAACTAATAAATTTTTTTTTCCTATTGCTAGTAGTCCTTATTTTGTGTACCTTCTGCTTTTTGATGCATCATAATAAGAGGCAGAAACAAAACTAAAAAGAGGGGTTTGGGTTTGTTTGTTTTTTTTTTCCAGCATGGCAAACTGAAAGCAAATATTGTGAAATTCAGTTATGGACAGATAGCAGAGTAAATTACTTTTCAGGTGCCAATGCTGCTATGCTGTACAAAGTCCTAGAAGGTATGCTTCTGTACTGGCTACCACCATGTTGCAGTACCAGAGACACTTTTAATTTCTTTGGCCTTTGAATTTCTCCACAGAATGAACAGAAGTACCTGAAATCAGAATATTTTCAAAAATAACGTCATACTGTGTGTGATGTAGTATGAATGCAGAATTTAAGCAGGTTGTTTACCTCATTTTCCTAGAAGAAAGTTACTTTAAGGGGATGCTAATCATACAGTCTGGTGACTAATGTTGATTTTCATTAGGCATTATTTCATTAATAAGTATCTACATCTAATGTTACCTAGAGATGCAGTGTTAATAATCCCTACCTCACAGCATGGGTATACTATAATTGCCATTCATGTAAGTTATTCTCTATTATCCAGACATGATGGTGGGTATGTCATCTGCCAGGAGGAAAAGGCAAATTCAGACTGTAAGACCAACTAGATTTTAGCTTTGAGTATTCATTAGTGCTGAGTCAATGATGTTTGTGTTGTGGTCCTTAAGAAAAAGGTAATGTGACCATTTGATGGTTCAAAGCAGAATAGTTATGAACAACTTCCGTCTCCATCCATGTAAACTGAATGTGATCTGGTTAGCCATTATGTGTAAATGCTTATCTTTCCCAGGTACTCCTCATGTGAAGCCTTACAAATAGGGAAAGAGTCTGCAATTCTTACCAAATATGCCTTTAAAATATATTGGGCTGAAATATTTATTAATACTTAAATCTTGGAATCTCTAACGCTTGTTTCTATTCCCAGCTCTGCTACTGACCCAACTGGTTGACCTCAGACAAGTAAAATAAAGTTTGCTTCCATTCTGAAAAGGCTGTACTAAAATAGCATCTGCTTACTCAACAGGTCCACCTCAGTATGAGTCTGGAGTCACATCTACTGACTGATAAATGTCAATGTTTGATTTCTTTTTAATTCTCTTGTGCTGTCAGCACTGATGAGATCTTGTAAGTTGCATTTGCTTATTTATCTGTGTCCATCAGCTAAGCCTTAGCAAGTTACACTTTCGAATGCACTAAGACAAGGGTTGCAAAGATTCACTGGCAACATAACTGGTAGATTGGTAGCTGACTGGTCAAAGAATAAAATGTCTATAAAACATATTCAACTCAAATGATCACTGAAAAGGAAATAGCCCCACTTGGATTTCTTATCCTACCTTGAACTTGCAGCACTAGAAATTAAAGGTTTGTGAGAGAGGTTTGTGAGAGGAGTTATGTGTTCCTACAAAAAGCAAACACCTTTTGAGCCAGAGTCAGGTACTCTGTTTACAGCCATTCTAAGCTGTGTATCAGCAGTGAAAAAGCTGTGTTTCCATTTTCCTCACTAATGCTGATGCTGTTTTGGCAACACTGTAAAGCATACCTGGTACATTTTAAAGCACTCTAAATTCTTCATTGCACCCAATGTAATATAATGTATCACTACTGGTACCTTGTAGAGCTATTAAGTTTTAATTTCTAGGTTTTTTATGAAGGCCTCTGGCTTTGGGACTTACATGCTGGGATGGTGCAGTCCCTTGTATTGTGGTAAAGCCGATGAAAGTGTTTACTACATTTTGGGCTAAAGTAGAGTGGACCTGAAATAGAAAGATAAAATATGTTATGAATCAGCAGAACTCACAGGAAGAGTAGTGCAGCTTATGGTATGTACATGAAATGATGGTTACAAATGCAAAATTAAAACATACCTGTTAAATGCTTTAAGAACTTGTCTTTCATCCTCAGATCTCTAGGAACTATTTCTGTCCAGACAAAAAAAAAAAGAACAGTCACTCTGCTGCACTGGAACTGTGCTTACCAAGCACAGGATGAGGACAGGGAATAAACTGTCTAGCAAACATCACCACTCCATTTGACAGACACACAGAGGTCAAAAATCCTTTGCATACAATAGGCCAAATTGCAAACATTTGTTTTACATAAGAAGCCACAGTAAAATGCAATGTGAAATGCACTGTGATGATGAAGGATGTCTGTTAGGTGCACTGATTAATGATGACAAGTAAGTAAGAGTCAGATTTTAACACTATGAGTTACATTATCAAGACTATCTAGATTTAAATTCTTCCACAAATTTTAGTTCTTGGTTGCCTATACTGCTAGTAATGAAGACTCAAAAGTATATTCAAATATATCACTCTTTTGTCACACGTATGTTTGTACAAGCGCTGTTCTACTTCAGTCATGAAGCTGGATTGATCTACTTACAGGAATCTCCCCCCTCCTCGTTTAGCAGTAAATAAAATTCACAGGAAATGATCCCAAGCAAATTGCTCTCTTCTGGCTCCCTACGTTTGTGGTTTACCGCCATGCGTTTTGCATTCGGCAGATGGCAAAATGAAACTGGTTTACTGAAATCCATTTTAGCTCTAACCCTTTCTTGTGACTTCCTGATTTACAGCTATCTTTGACTGCTTTCCGTTACCAAGTGTATGCTGATGGCATAGTGCTGATTGTGTATGATACACTACATGGTGCTTTATTTATTTGACCAAAAATGCCTGAGCAGCCTTTTTCATTCCCCTGGTACCTCTTATCAGATATAAGGCAGAGAGCATTTCCATACAGATCTGAATCACTTGTGAGGTTAGACACTTCTCGAAAGTCATTCTTCATTTACTTCTAACTTTAGTCAGTGTAAGTAAAATTGACCTTATCATATTTGACCTAATTATGTTGTGAAGAGCATTAAAAACACATATGCTTTACTCAGAAATTTCCCATGGGGCAGGCTTACTGGGAAAGTGATGCCAAAACTGAAAGACTCCAAGCAGTAGTTCCTTTTCAGAGTTGCTGAGAATAACTCCATTATAATAACAGAATGAAGAATTCTGCTTAGGAGTCAGTAACACCACTACTAAATAATCTGCTCTCAAGTAGGTTTATTATTTATGCAAATAACTTAGCACAAACCAAATGTTTCACACCAATATGCTGATGCAGACTGACCAAAAACTATGCCCATGTTCCAGGTTGAGACTGAGAGTCCTGCAGATCAGGGTTCCCTTCTTAGTTGGGCCTGCTTAACTTTTCAGTTTATTAAACAAAACATTCTCACTCTGCTGATCTTAAGTGGAACAAAATCATCTTCTTTTGTATATTCATTAATCAACCTGATGGAGAAGTAACATTTTCATAACGACCACCAACACATGCAAGTCATGAGGATATTTGAATATGAATGAGAATGAAGAAGAGGTACAAGGAAGCTTCCTGAGATCAATAAAGGCAAAATAAACAGCACACTAACAAATGAAAGCCAGTTTGGGCAAAGATGAGTAGACATCTGCTAGCAAATACTCCTAACATCCCTTTCAGTAGGAAGGGTAAGATTAGCAGCAGTAATGCTGTAGGGGTTTGAGAGCGACAGCAAATGGTACGTTAGAGGTGGCAGTAAGAGAAGCCACATCAGCTTTCAGCTAGATGCATAGAAGCACATCACAAAACTGAGTGGTAACAATACATCACTATGTGGCTTAGTATGGCTGTTTCTGGACTACTCTGTACAAGTGTGAACAAGGTCCTACAAACCAACTGGGGCCTCCACTGAAGGTTACAGAAGAGCCATTCCAACGAGTAGGAAGATGACTGACGAGGGTCCCAAAGTGGTCATAGCTTGCACTGTGACAGAAAAGTATTCTGTTTCCCTTCCCAGTATTTCAAAGGTGCTATCTCTGTAGTACAAAAGGGACTCATAAGCAGGGCAAAAAGTTTTAACGCAGCTGAGCTGCAGAGAAGACTTCTAGCTGTGAGATCTACGAGGACATACTATAGTCCTGCAGGGGAAATTCCTACTAGGGTTGTTTCCAAGAAACACTTAAAGTACATTTTAAAAAAGTGGTAAACTTTCAGGAAAAAAGAGTGGTTTCATCCCTTATTTGATCTCAGCCCATTTCGATTTTTTTCCCTTATTAATAGGTTTTGTTTGAAGCCAGCACACAGGAAGTTGTACTTTCAGTTCAATACATTATCCAGAGACTAAGAAACTCTGAGATGTGAATGGCGCTTTTCTGCCCCAAATAGCCATCTGTGTCTCTTTCTGGTACCAAAGGAAATCTGCAGGTATTTTGAGCAGTGAATTCTTGATATAAAATTAGTAACCTGATGTGACGTCTCATTCACCAAGGTACCCTAGGGAAAAAGATCTCCCAAGTCATAGTCTGTGACTTACCAACTCTCTGCTCGTCCTGATATCCTCCGTAGTCGGCCACTTCCCTTCTATCTAAGTTATAGTCGTGCTTGGAGAAGTACTGCATCCCACTGTCCTTCTCCATGTGGTACCTTTTCAGTTCCTGAATGATCTCCATGATCAGATTTAGGAGACCCTGCCTGTCCTTCAAATCTGAGGAGTCAGTTTTCTCTTTGCAGTACCCTGCTGAGAGCATTAAGAGCACCAGACCCAAGAGCCCAGGAGACCTCAGTCCACTCATTGCGGTCTGACCCGAAGGGTGCAGAAGCAGACGAAGAAGGAAGGATCCGCTGCCGCGGGAGGCCGCCTCTTTCACTGGAATAGAAAAACGGGGGTGGGTCGGAGGTGGGGAGACTCATGGAGGTGAAATCGGAAACGTTACAGGAGGAAAGCGCGGAGGCCGCTTCGCGGCTTACGAAGCGGGGAGAGCCGCGGGCAGAGCCGCGGCCCCGCGGGAGGGCGGGCTACGCAACTGAGCAGAGGGCCGCAGAGCGGGCTGCCTCGGCGGGAGCCCCTTGCCCGGTGCGCTGCCGGAGCAACTCCGCGGTCGCGGCGGCGTAGCGGTGCGTCCCGCTCCGCCTGGGAGTGGAGTTGAGGAGCCGGGAGAGGGGCGACAACTTTCCACGAAGTTTCTTGCCGGAGAGCGGCGGCAGCCGTGCACCGAGAGAGTCCCCCGCCCTGCGGGCCGCCGCGCTGGGGCTGCGGGCAGGAGCGGCGGGACGGGCGGTGCACGGCTGGGGGACAGCTGTCCGGGGACAGGGAGCGGCAATGCCGGCCTTCCCTTCGCCAGTCCTTTCTTAAGGGGCGCGGACGGTCCCGGCCACCTCCACAGGGAGCGGCAGCCAACCGCGGCGGAGGGACCTCATCCCGGGGGCAGCTCGCCTTCGAACCAACAGCTGCCCCCTCGCCAGCCCCATGCACCGGCTGCCCCGCGCTCCGTGCGGCGGCTCACCGCTGCCAACTCCGGCGGGCGTTCGGCCCGCGGGCTGTCACCGGCGCTGGCCCTGCGGGACGGGAGGGGTGTGCACAGAGACGGGGAGGAAGGAGGGCTGCTGGCCCTTCCCGGCTGAGTTACCTGTCTCTCGGTTCCCTGGAGCCAAGGCGTTGTTCCCCCGGGAGCCGCTCCCCGGACGGCAGCAGCCCGCGAGCGGCGCGGAGTCCCAAGTTTTCTGCGGCTGGCCCGCCCGCCCCCCTCACCTCCCTGCGCTCCGTCGTATCCACAAACTACTCCATCGCTGGCAGCCCCGGCGCAGCTGCTTATATAGGCTATAGGATGGACATGAGACGGCAGATAGTATCGACTTGGAAGTGGGTGGAAAACAGTAAAAGTCCACTTGGCAACCCCGGGAGCGTCGCTGCTTGCACAAGCCCCCCCTTCCCGCCCTCCTTTCCCTCCCTCCCGGTCCCCCCTGTCCCTCCCCCTCGCTCGGCTCTCCCGGGTAGGGCTCAGTCACTCCTTCGCCTCTCTCCGACGTAAAGAGACAGTCCCAAGCGTGTGTGTGTGGAGTGGGAGGGGGCGACGGGGGGGAGATGGGGGGGCGGGGGAGCTGCTCCGAGCCTTTAATTAGAACCGCGTTGAGGAGCCGCTGAAATATTGATGTGCCTGGCGCGGCTCCCCGTCCGGCGGGTCCCCGGTCCCGCTCCCGCGTTCCCCGCGGGGGACCGGTGGTGGGGGCTGGCGGGGAAGACGCCTGTTTACCGGGAACTCCGCGCCTGGCCGCGGCGGGGAAGGGGAGGTGTTGGGGCGCGGGCGCGCTGCCGGGGAAGAGGAAGGCTATTTTCTGCTCCCACCGGCCGGGAAGCCCGCGGAGAGGTGGCTGGAGCGGGGTCTGGGCGGGCGGGAGGG
Source organism: Agapornis roseicollis (assembly GCA_002631895.1). Classification (NCBI taxonomy): domain Eukaryota; kingdom Metazoa; phylum Chordata; class Aves; order Psittaciformes; family Psittacidae; genus Agapornis; species Agapornis roseicollis. Next base: position 85,260 of record NDXB01015425.1, on the reverse strand, counting down.
AGAAGCGGGCGCGTCGCCCTCTTCGCCGATTCTTGGCACTGGCGGTCCCGGGTGGCCAAGCGGCTTCCTGGGCTTGCTGCGCGGCGCTGCCTGGAAGAGCTCCCATCAGGGCCGGGTGTGGTGGGGAGGAGGGAAAGGCAGCGCCACCGGCAGGAGAGCCCCGCCGGCCCCTCAGCCGCCGGCACCCTCGGAAGCGGTGACAGCCCAAGGGAAGGGGAGGTGGTGGCCGTGGTGGGTGAGAGCCCCCCGGGAGCGTAGGCGGTTCCCCGTGAGAGCGAGAGCTCCCTCAGCGAACACCAGCGGCCCGACCCCCTGCGCCCTCCCCGCAGAGCCCCTCGGAGCGGAGGGGCTGAAACACGATCCGCCTGAACTTTCCTGTTTACTTTGACTGTGTGGATAAACCTCTCCCTTGGCAGCCGAAACGGGCAAACACGGAGTTGGACCGCGCCGCGGGCGCGCTTCCCAAGCCCCGCAAGCCGGCGGGCTGCGAGCGGGCGGTGCCCGGAGCCCGCCCCCTGAGAAGGCAGCGGCGGTGGGACCGCGGCTCTGCTGAGCACCGCGGACAGGTAGCGCGCGCCGCCGGCCCCTCCTCAGGCAGAGGCAACAGCGGCCCCCAGCGGCCGGTGCCCAGCCTCGGCACGGCGCTGCCGCCGGGCGGCGCTGAGGCGCGCGGCCACCACGAGGGGGGCGCCATCCGCGCGAGGGCCCGTTGTGCGGCCGTTAACGGTCACCACCCCTCCGCTGTCCCGCCGGGCACAGGGCGGGCGGACTGCAGGACAGCGGCGAATGGCGCTTCACAGCCATGCGCGCCTCCATAGAATCAACCGGGTTGGGAAAGACGGGTAAGATCGTCAAGTCTTACCATTACCCCAGGGCTACCAAGTCCACCACTAAACCATGTCACTGCAAGCCTCATCCACACAGTGTCTGAACACTTCCAGAGACCGTGACTCCACCACTGCCCTGGGCAGCCTGTTCCAATGCCTGATCACCTTCTCTATGAAGAAATTTTTCTCAATATCCAATCTAAACCTGTCCTGACACAACTTGAGACCATCTCCTCTTGTCCTATCATTTGTTACCAGTGAGGAGAGCGTCCTCACTACAACCTCCTTTCACATAGTTGTAGGGAGCGATAAGGTCCCCTGTGAGCATTCTCCAGACTAAACAAGCCCCAGTTCCTTCAGCTGCGCCTCATAAGAATTGTGCTTCAGACCCTTCACCCTCTCACGTTATGCAGTTGTATTCTCTGACTACTGCTTTATTACCCAATTTCTCTTTCCTTTAAAAATAACGTATAAATGCTATGTATGTGTGTTTTCACAAAAATCTTTGCCCATGCTGTCACAATGAAGTTACTAAAAAAAAAGGGACAAATACAGTACAGGATGAAGAAAGACACCCAGAGGCAAGACTGAGCATAGAAGGCTCTGTCAGGAGTCCAGAATCCTTCCTTCTCTTTGGCTTCATGGTTTGTTTGCAGTCACCTTAAGGCTCATGAAGAAACACATAAATTGAATGAGCAGTTCAACAAATGGGAAAGAGAGGCCCTTTGCATGAAATGGCTTAGTATGGCTGTATTTACAAGTTAGTCATACCAAATATTGACACATTAGGGTCACCGAATGGAGATAGGGAAGGTGCAAAACGAGCCAGGTAGTATACAGCCTGCTGTTCTGTTTCTGTGATTACATTTCAAGTAATCCTTCACCCATAGTAATCTCTTTGGGAAAAAAAGGTAGATACAGCTGCAGAACTGGAAGAGGTGTTTGGGAAGTCGACTGAACACCTGGATGGGTTCTCACCTAGCTTACAGCTACAATTTCTGTGTCATTTTTAGTCACCACCCCATAAGGAAGGAGCAGCCTGTGATTTGAATGCACACCAGTTCAACTTAGGAACATTAGGCTGCGCATTTCATAGTAAGTTAGGTGTATCTAGACATGCCTGTCATGTTTGGCACAGAGACCAGCTGGCATGGAAAGACCTGTGATTTGTGAATAATACGGTTTATGTAGATTCCTTCTTTTTGAGGCAACAGTGGGCATTATCAGAAACTGCATTAATCCCTCTTACGAGGTAACTCCACTGTGAGTCTGGGAATGGGATAGCTGGCACAGGCCCAAGAGGCACCGAGGGCAAGTTAATGTCATAGAAAATTTCATTCCGGTGCTCAGGAATATTCCCTTTACATTTACCAATAGACATGTAGACTCAAAGTACAATAGTAACACTGTGATAGGAGGCAGATAGATAAACAGTCTGTTGCCTTTTTATGCATGCAGAAACTGAGGCCACTGTGATAGGAGGCAGATAGATAAACAGTCTGTTGCCTTTTTATGCATGCAGAAACTGAGGCAAGGGTCTATTCTCATTTGTTTACTCAGGATTATATGAAGGTATGAAATAGCTCTCATGGCTTCAATGAAGTTAACTGAAATTCACACTGATAGATTTAGGATGGTACTTTGATGTTCCTACAGGTTACGTTTTCTTAAGGATGTTTTCTTAGGGCTCCATCTGAGCTAACCATCTACATGCTAATTACCTAAATGTTACCAAGCTCCTACTCTGCATGTATATTGCCAGAACTGCGATCCCTGAGATTTCCACCCACCCTCTGCCTGACTCTTGTGCCTTCCAAAGCGAGGAGGTGCACTGTCTGCCATGACTGCTCACAGGTTCTTGGACTTCTTCCCTGGATACTGGGAAGCACCTGACTCTTGTCAACACTGAGCAGCCAGGATGGTGAAGAAAGGTTCCAGGGTTTGCAAGATGTAAATTTTAATCCCTTCAGGCAGAGATGAAAGATAAACACACCTTCCCAGCCAGGACAAAAACCTGCTTGCTTTCCTTGAAAGAAGATGGAGGCGGAGATAGGAAACCTGGTGTTCAGAAGCAGCATAAACCTGGGAGAGCAGATCATTGGAGGTAATGTTATACAATGAGTATTTTGGCTTGTCCTGGAGGGGTAGATTTCATTTTTGAAACATCTGGTGTGACTTTTTGTTGTGTTTTTACAGGATGTCAAGTTAGTGGAGTCTTCTGCAATCAAAATTTGGAGTAGATCAATTTACAATGTAATTAAAAATGCCTCATCTTTAAAGTAAAATTCATGATCCTCAGAATAAGGCCCTTCTGAAGTAAGCATACATGAATGAGAAGATCAAATGCAGTGTCTGGTGGATAGTTTTAACTGGTATACTATCCCATGTTCCCTTGCTGGTTATGAAACAGAGTCACTACATTTGATGTTTGGAGCAAATGCCAGGCAGAATTTCTAGCTTTGTTAAATAACACACATTAGTCACTGTTTTCACCAATTCTGTTCTATTACGCCATGATGAGACAGTAAAGGAAAGATGTCTTGACTTCTCTTACTTACATGGTGTACATGAAAACAAGAAAATGTGTTCTCTTCAGTTCTAAGACTGGTGAAATTTTCATGCTAAGAGCCCTACAGTTTCAAGCATGCTCTTGTTTCAGCTGATTATAACAGACATAAGGGTTCCTATCTATATTTAATAAAAGCAAGTACAACGTTTTCTGAAGTGATTGCAGAGCAGAGCTGGTTGTCTAAATCGGGCTAATAACCAATACAGGAACTGAGTGTACACTTAGGATAAGATTCCAATGGGCATTCATATAGCTAGACTACAAAAATGCTGCTTCTGTTGCTCTTTACTGAATTCAGAACCTCAGAATGATATTTTTAAATAAGTTGGTTTTTCTTTTTTTTTTCCCTTAAACACCATATAAGCTTACAAAAGCTTAAAAAGTCAAGTTGCACTTTTTGGTTTAAAATCCAGACTTTCCACTTTTAACAGAAGAAAACCAGTGTTTAATCATCAGGTTACACATCAGTCCCATTAGAGATAAATGTGATGGAATGAGATAGGGCTGGTAATTCTGTTGGGTTAATTGAGTGGGTATCAGTGGGCTGACATGGCAGTTGGACTTCTGAAATACTGACAATGCACATGGTTGTGTGTCATACATGTGTGACAGTTACTTTTCAAATCTATATATAAAAATATATACATTGCATCCAACAGATGATACCTTCCAAAATTTCTGCTTCAAGTTATGAAAATGCAGAAGATGTTTTTAATATAATGTATTATACATAAGTATAAAATAATATTTATGCACCTGGCTCAGTCATCTTTGTCAGCCTCCAACTCTCAGAGGCAATGCCCAATGACAGCTGCTGGGGAGAGTAAAGATGAGACATTAAGAATTCCTGTATCACTAAAATCATCCAGAGAACATATATAACTCAAACAAAAACTTGAACAGATGTTAGGGATATTAAAGCCAATTGAGCATTTTAAGGGCTTTCCCCACTTCCTACCTGAGGCAAATGCCAACAGGATTAAAATCCCATCAATCATTGCTGCAAGCAAACCTGAATAACCTTGATACAATTCCCAAATGTTTTATAAGTATTATGACCAGGGACAGCTTGATGGCTTGATGTTTGGTGAGAAGTTAAATAAATAAATAAATACTATAAACCCGTCAGAGAAACCCCAAACCAGATTTCTGGCTATAAATAGTCTCTGCATGTAAATTCAAGGCTGAAGACAACTCTGAGTTTGCCAATGCATCAGTTACTGAGCAAGTTTCAGAATTGTCTTCAGTCAAGTTTGCAATGCTGCAGCAGTGTAAAGCTGGTGTGGAAATCCTACTGAACCAGCAGGAGACCATTTAAGTCTTACCAGAGTAGTCTTGCTTTTTTTAGTTGCCTCTCATGGTCTTCAAAGTATTTCCTGAAATCTCCAGAGACCACCACTCTGAATTATTCCATATTTAGGTTTTCAGACATACTTTATTTTACACAATAAAATTAATGCCCTAGTGAAGCAAGTCAAACCTCTCTTGTCTGTAGGCTATTGCCTATGTGAGGACACTAAGGTAACCCCTAACTTTGAAACAGCTAATGGATGGTAGGGGGCTTTAATCATGTTCTAAGAAACTGTCTTTCAGTCCATAAGCATCTCTATAGCTACAGTGCAGCAACAAGCCTTCTGTGTGTTCACTGTTGACTCCTATCTGTTCACTTAGAGTTGTATAGCTGCAGCTGCAGAAACTGCCTTTCCCCATCAAAATAAGATTATGAGTAAAAGCCCTAGCTGATGTCTCATTAGCTGATGAGTGCATTACACTTTCTGGCTCACTCTGATCTCTCTGTGCCAGAAGGAGAATATCTTTAGCGTACATAAGAACTCAACAGTTTCAGAGGCAGAATAGCTTCCTCTTTCATTCAGCCACAGTTCTGAGCTTGAGGAGACAAGTGGATCACATGTATTTTTTAGAGCCATTGCTTATAAATGATAACATGTTTTGATAGTATAGCCTAAATTTGAGAATGTTATCTCACAGTGTGTTTGCACCACTTCTTAAAAAATTTATGCTGAAAATCAAATGCCATTTCAGGCAACATAAGGGTATCCCATCTGACTCACTGTCATCATCTGAATGATAAGCACAAGCACTGGGAACTTTCAAGAGCAGGAGTACATCTTTCCTTCTGTGGGTCACCAGTAGGCAGGCATGCTGCCCATTAAGTGAGCAAGCCCCATGACTGTTTGGTGGTGAGCTGAATGGCTTTGTACAGATCAGATATAGAGTGGGCCTATTGGCATGATCATAGTCTAGTAACTGCTTGTAAGCCAACATATTCTTTGCAAGACCATGTGCCTACAGAAGTAGCTAAGGGAGGGTGGGAGGTTAATCCAATTCTAAGAAACCATGAGCAGCTCTATAGCTACTGTGCAGCAGTGAGCCTGCTATATGTGTGTTCACTGTTCACCAGTGGTTCTGTCCTTCCAGAAACTAGCATTGCAGTCCCAACTTACGACCATCTCTGTAGTGAAATAAGCTTCCTTCCAGAGTAAAGTTAGAAAGTTTACTCAACAGCAGCAGATGACTATGAAGACCAGTCTATAAATTTAAGATTTCAACTCCTAGCTTTTCTTGATTTTGTACTTGAAATGATACAAAGATACAAAAATGCAGAATATATTTTCAATTTAATGTATTGTACAACCACTAGCCCAGGTTTGTGAATGGTGTCTCTTCTTGTGTGGAAGTCTGCTCTCCTTTAGGGGGAGAAAAAACATCCTGAGTCAGCCAGACTGCGGGAAGTCCAGGACCTGGCATACAGAGGCTTCATCTGCAGGAGTAAACCTAATGTGTTCAAGAGCATTGATAGTCTGTGGCACTTAAGCCAGTTGGCACAGGATAGACCACATCCGTTCTGTTCATTCTTCTTAGTGCCTGTGAGAGGACAGCCTTACTCAAACTACTCATTAGGAACAATTCCTGGACTGTCTAGCTTCCCAACAATACCCTGGAATCGATCAGGACAGTTGCCACAGGCTAACCACATGGCAGGGATTTACCAGTTTCAATAGTTGGGCTCCAGTGCCAGGAGCCCTCCCTGGTAGCATTCCATTTTGTCTTCTGGTATAGGCACAACCTTCCTATGATGGAAGGGATAGAGGCAGCAGGAAACAGGCCATCTCTTTGGGGACTTTTACCATTTGGCAGAACTGACAGGAGGGGTTTCTGCATCGTGGCCTAAACTGGAATAAAATAAGCATCAGAATCTGGGAACTGCAGCAGCTTCTAAAAACAGCTTCAAAACTTGAAATCAGCTTAAAAAGAAGAGTTCCATGTCTTTATGGTTAGGCAGCTGTACAAGGCTTCCACTGGAGGCAGCAATCAATGTAAATTGGGCCGAATCACAGTGAAATCAACTTAGTTACAGAGCAGAATAAAAAGATTTTTTTCTGTATAAATGCAAGAGCTTCTAGATCTTGTATGACAGTGGACCAAAATTATCAATATCTTTAGTTTTAGCCCAAAAGAAGAGAAAAGGTTAAAAATAAATGTTGTATGACCTTTACAAGCGGATCTTTCTCCTAAGGCAGAAAATGACTTTGCCTCACATTACATTATTTTTAACAAGCTATAGCTTATGTACTGAATATTTTGCTACTTGCCATTGATCTCTTCAGCCTCTTTCCTGACCTGATTTTTCCCCAAAAATTGCAAGTCTATTTTTTAATAAGTTTTCACACTTAATAGTACCATTTTGAGACCAGTAAACATGTTTTATTCATTTGAGAGGTTGATTAATATTATTATTGTTGTTACTATTATTCTTTGCTTTTTTATATTATTCTAAGCTAAAATGTCAGGGTTTTTCCAAATTTGTCTCACTGAACATCAATGTCAATTGGTTCTCAAGCTGAAAATTGACTTGGATTTGACATTTATCATGAAGTGGGACCAATCTTCAATTTTTATGGGTTCTTCCATCGCTGATATTGAAGTGTCGTATTAAAAAAATCACATTGTAGTAGCCTTTTCTGCAATTTTTGCTCTAACTTGTTCCTGTGAAGGAAACACAGCTAAGTGTAAAAGAACGAACAATAGGTATAGTTATGAGAAGACCTTGTGTTGCTGAATTAGTAGCAATTTGTATCATTAAAGATAAAAATCTGAGTAACAATTTAGTATTTATGTAATTTATTTAGATTTTACATTGAGCTTAGTCTGAATAACGGAAGCAGTGCAATTGTTTTCACCTTTTCCAGTTGGCACAGTCATCTGAGGAAGTCTTCATGCATTTTTATAATGATTTAGTGACAAATACCACAAGGGAAAGGTTTCTGTCTTAAAATGTTAATTTCCAATTAAAATATTCAACCAAAGGGTTATTTCTCTTTTATGCAGATTTTGTAAAATGTTGTTCTGATATACCAAAGAACTTGTCTCTGTAATTAAGGAAATGCAGATGGGCTTCTGTCACTGCCATCAGGTATTGCACATAGATATGACTATTTATGCCCATCTTCTTACTTATTTTGCGCTGCTAATTTAACAAAAATATCACTTTGGTAGTTTCAGTTAAGGAATTGCAGTCAGATGTTTCTGTTAGAGGCTCTCATCAAGGGAGAATGTTCCCTTGTCAATGCTGCCCAATGCAGATGTGACCTCTGCAATTATTTTATTTAAACACAGGATTCAGAGTTAAAAAACCCCTTCTTTCAGACAGAGCTATTTGTCTCCTGTTCTTTGTTCATCTCCCACTTCTTAGAGGATCAAGAGGGCAATACTCAAGGGAAAAGGGTTTTGAACAAGTAATAGTGATTAGGAGCTAGATGAAATCTGGAACTTCCATTCTCTGAAAAAGTACTAGCATTTCAAAACATCTTTCTTTTGATTTGAGACAACTTGAAAATCAAATAAAAACCCTTCCAAAAATATTGATAGTGGAAAATAAATACTAAAAGAATTTCAGAAAATCAGAATATCCTGTGATTTTTCCAAAATTAAATGGCGAACCCAGCTAATACAGAAGTGGGAGCACTCTTGGGAATTCCCCTGAATTGGGACTAGGGTGGGGAATATGTGGAACAGGATGTCTTAACAAACCAAGTCTTGAAAGGCCTTCCAGGGTCTTTAAAGCTTGAGTATAACTAGATTTCCCAAGGCTACGATGTTCTTGGCTCCTTGATGTCCTGCGACTCCTGACTGTGCCAAGAAACCTGATCTTGAGATTTGGCTGTTCAGTCTGTTAAGTCCCCAGTTGCCTGTCTGTAGAGCAATCTGTTTGGTGCAGCTTACTAGGGAGCTGTGTTGTGGTTTTTCAGCGGTTGATAGAAAGTAAAATATTTCAGCAGAACTTTGCTTTTAACAAAGGAGTGCTCCTCTGATGAAATATTGCCTTGTTTGAAAACTTCATACTAGCTTTCTTCATGTAGTAGGAACAGTAAGTTCTCAGTCTGAGAAATGGGGTGAAGGAGTAGAAATTAAAGGAACATGATCCATTTAGGGTGTTTCTTGGTAGCAAATACTAATTAATGCACTCCCCCTACCCCTCCTTTCCCCCCCGGTAAAACTTGCTGTGTTCAACAAGCAAGTCCTTGTGTAGGCAAGCAGTTACCTGCCAAACAGTGAGGCATGGAAAAACAACAGAAAAACTTCTGGGTTTTAGTGCATTTCAAAAATAGATATTTTCATCTTATTCATAGTAATCTACATTCAAGGTGAGATGACCCTGACAGCAGAGCAGCTATCTGTCATCAGTGTATCCCAGGAGAATCGCAAATGGATCTGGTAGTTTTCTGTAGCATGCTTTGGAAAAGAAAGGGTATTTCAATATTGATCATACACATGTCCAGAGGAAATAGATGCTGTGATTAATTGCTCTGGATAATGTGGAAAACAGGTACATTTTTGTGGCAATGAAAGGAAAATTGCTTTGTTCGTTCTTATCTTACCCAAAGGAATACCTACAGAAATCAAATTCAGATGATATTTAACTCAGTAGAACCACATTAACCTTGGTCCTAGTTCTCTCAGCTGATGAAATATCCATTTACATTATGCCTCTAGAAAAGTTCTTAATGAAGCCAGCCCCAATTAACCATTCAGACATCAACAGATTAATCATAGCTAATAGACGAAAACAGACATAAGTTATTGTGTTTACTTGCCCATTTTAACAGATTTTTATGTTATTCAAGGAAAGAACAACTGACTCGTTCCAGATTTTGTTAGAATGTTTCTTTTGTCACTTCCTACAGTCCTTAAATTGTTTTTATGTTCTTTTTTTTTTTTTTTTTTT